>SNVD02005642.1:0-103464 GCA_013180625.2 Boswellia sacra
TTGATGTAAGAGAAAAACTCCGTTGAGATTTTTTCTCCAAAAAAAAAAAAATCATCCTAAAATGAATATAAGCAAAATAAAAATGAAAAGCAAAAGAAAAATTTATTCTTACCTGAATGTTGTATTTGAGTATGGTCCAAGTTTGTAACTTGAGTTCACTGAAACGATTCCTTTCAACCACAAAAGTACGAGCATAAACCCAGGTTACGATGATGGAGCACAAGGTCACAGGCCACATTAACCACAAATACCATTTTGAAATTGATGAGGAAGGCTTAGATGCCAAGGAAGCAAATCCAAGCCTTAGATGATAGATTGATTCTGGTGTGGTTAAGTGGGTTAAATGCACAACATCGGGGGATTCTTCCTCCCTCTTTAGCGAAGTTTCATATAATATATCTGAAGATTTCTCCACAGTACCGTAGAGGAAATCATATAGAGGCATGAATAACGAGTAATTTGTTCGGAACTGAGTATGATGCAGTGAGTGGAACCTGTGCCATTCATTCAAAATTTTCATCATTTCATGCATATATCCTCATAAAAGTAAAGCTTACTATAAATCACTTACGATGGAGTGTACATGAGGTACTTGAAAGGGGGAAAAATAACGAAAAGCCACTTTGGAATGAGCTCGAAATTGCAGTGTCCCATGTTGTTCATAAAATCAATGTAAGTAATGTATCCAACCATGGCTCCCATGGAAGAAGTTCCAGTGAGGGCTATTGTCGACAATGGTATGGCAAAAAGTATGGAATATGCTATGTGTTCTGCAAATGGATGAATCACAGCTGCCACAGATACACATTAATAATCAACTATATTTCATATTTGCTTAAAAAATTATAAATAAAGTAATTAATTAAACAAGCTGGATGTGTAACATCCATAAATTTTAGTTATTGGGTAAGGTCATATGCAATACACTAATACTAGAGAGAATTGAGACAGTCTTACAAGTGATGGGCTCAGTTGCAATGGAGGAATGATGATGGGAATGGTAGCGAGAGTAAAGATAACGATGATGTAGTGCTCTGTGAAGCCAGTAGTAAAGAAACTCTACCGGACCAGCATGCAGTAGAATTGTGATAATTACACCATCTAATCTCCACATGGGTAGGTGAGTTAGCCCAGGCAATGTCATTCTGAACATGTATATTAGCAATCCGTTGAATAATATTTGGTCGTCCCTGCCACCCACACTCAATGATGATAATCTAACAGAATTGATTATTAAAATGAGAAGGCTTATGTTGTTTTGTCTACGAAAAGAAAACGCCTATGTTCGAGTTGATAAATGTTTTCACTTAAATTTTAAATGGGAAATGTCCTGATGGTGTGTGTCAAATTTTCATTTCATAAATACTCATAAGTAATATTTTATTATTTTAAATACAATTTGCATAAATACATATTGGTAAATAATTAAATTATGTCAAATTAATAATTTATTTAGATAAATTAAAATTTGGAGCAGCTGTCAAGCGTGAGCTGCTGCTGACCTTCATGGTTATTGCATACTTGTTGGCACTATCATTATTCAAATATCGAGATTCTTACTTGTAAAATAAGCATGGACATGAATGCATGAATATGTACAGAACGTGTGGTAAAGGTATAATTACTGACCAATTTGCTTCTCTATCAACTTGTTCAAATTCGATAGCCTTGTCTACGATCCTGTTACTCCCCTTGGCTGTTCTGTAACGAGAAAGACTAATCCAAATCTGATTGTGAAGCCCTCTCCATATCAGAAGTGGGAAGAAGAGAAAGTAGGAGACGTCCCTCTCATTTTCATCCTTAACTATGATGGAATAAATGCTGTGAATCACCCAGGGGGCCACCACTACATACTGTATTAATAACATTTCAAAATTGAAATAACAAAAAAAGTCAGCCAAACCAAAGCCCTAAAGAACATAAAGATTGCATAATTTTGACTACCTTATAAAATTGCCTGTATAATTTTCACGTAATTTCTGTAAACCAGTTGATAAAAGTTTGTAAAATTTTGTGTTTTGGTTCAACTTGAGTTGGTTGTATAGAAACCAAATTTTACTCAATCATGGAGTTGAGGTCCAAATCTTATATTCTGAAGAATTTTTGATTGCTAACAGAGGACTATACATTCTAGAGTTGAAGTTTTTTGTTAGTGCGTTGGATATGTGTGGGTGTGTGTGTGAAAGAGAGAGTGTGTGCAGTGAAGTGATACGATAAGGGCACCTTAAACTTCCCAAGGGGCTTCCACGGCCAATCGGTGAGAATTCCAGGTTTAGAAGCCATATGCAGTCACTTGCTACTTTGCTACTTCTATTCCAATTAATTTCTTGTACCATTGCACACACCTGCATGTAGGAGGGTCCTTGATATATAGTGCTTAGATATTGATAGATTCAAGCTGTGACGAGATAGAAAGAAGTCTAACTTATCAGCCATTAGTACATGCCACGTCAAAACAATATAATATATTGAAAATGTAATAGATAGATAATCTAATGATACAACAAGATCTGCATTTAAGTGATATAACGATAGTAATGTAATTGTTAAGCGGACTGTAGATTTCACATGTGATGATATGATAAATGACGTGCTGGTTTTAAATTAATGTCACACGTAATTGGTGACATATATGCAGAATGATATATAGTATTTTCCTTATTTCAAAAAATACCCGCAATATTAATTATTGAAGTAAAGAAAAAAAATAATATATAACATAAATCTATACTCTTGTTGTTTTGCTTCTATTTGATTATTATTATTTGGTTTTGGGTTAGAGCCTTCCCAAGACAAGATAGCATAGCTCCGCCTCTGCTTACATCAATAGTGGGGTCTTACAAAAGTTTTCAGATTTTTCAGAGGAGGCATTTAGTAGAATCTCGAAACTTTCGTAGTTTTGGAAACTTTTTTAAGGGGTTCTAGCCTCTTCTCGTCCTTACGTGGCTCTACTACTACACACACGTATACGTTTATGTATGTCACATAGTTTCTTACAGAAGTTGTAAACCAATTAATTAATAAACATACAATGGTTGAGATTGAAATAACATTTCATAATAATAGATTGAGAATGATATATAGTGGATTTAATTATCCTTTAAAAATACCATTTCTATATAAAAAATTTGTATTAAATTATGTAAGGATGAGATCTTTTAAAAAAAAATTCACAAATTTTTAACATTGATCTTAACCAATCTCTAGTGGTATCTTGGTATGTAGATGATGTATTGACGTATATGAACAAACCAAATAGTATTATCTGGCACAATTCTCACACAAGAGACAACTTTTAGTTAAAATATATATAAAAAATATGTTAATTTCATAGTTTATCGTAAATTTCTTTAATTACGATACTCTATTCCCATAAAACCTCACAAAATTCATTAAAATGGAAATAACCTATTTTTTAATCAACAAAGATTCCCTAAAATCAAAACAATTAATAATAAGAAAATTATCATTTTTCTAACTAATATTCGTTGTAGCAATTTATATTGGTTTCATTTTTTATTTTTTTAATAAATATAATGTGACGTAGGATAGGAGTATATTCGTTTCGGATTATTTGTATCATTTGAGTTTATTTAATTATTTTAGGATTATCTTTGACTTAGGGGTTGTCTTTTTAAAAATTTTGACTTAATTATCCCTCTATCTTTCTTAGAATTTTGTTTTCTTGCGGGACAGTTTCCCCATCATAATGTTTATCTTTTATATACCATTGCAATTACAATAGCTGTGGTTTTTTTTTTTTTAAATGGTTTTTATTGCCCAATTGAGAATTACCTGGATCACTGATATAGGATAATGGTCAAATAACATATTAAAGATAAGGGTAATATTATTTGAAGATAAGAAAAAAAAAAACTATCCTGAACGCCTATTTGTGAAATGAATTTAAGTTGATACAAACTCATTAAGCAAATTACTAGTTAAAGGTAATTTGTTTTCCGGCATGCATGATTTTCACGAGACTTTTCTTTTCGTAGCATGCCAACTCTGCAATTTCTTTGGTCTTTAGTTAGCCTACTTATCACTTAGTGACAAATTGATATGCATAATTTGGCTCAGATTCTAATGACAAATGACAAATAATGTGTTGCCCATTGTTGTGTTGCTGGGTATTTGAATTTTATTTTTTATTTTGGAAGGAAGGACGACATGTGGGAACTTTTGCATCCGCTTGTAATGGAAGAGCATTTTTGTCCCAAGGATTTATCAAGCATCTGAGAAAGATAGGAAAGGTGATCGAGATCTATCCTTGGCTTAGGAGTGGTTGCATCACTACCCATTTGAAGGAGATTTGGTTGCTTATCTTTTCTTTTTCTTAATAAATTTTATATTTTAGTTAATTATGATTAATTAATTTAAGCACTTTTAATTGGAAATTTGGAATGTAATTAATTAATTTTTAGTATAAAATTTTAATATTACCCCTATATGTTAGTCCAATTTTATATAGAAAACGTTGGGTAATAATTTTAAGATAAATTCAGAGAGGTTATGGATTTATATGGCATAGTTATTCTTCACTTAACTAAAATTTGTCAAAATGTGAGAGCACTTTTTGAAATTATCCCATGGGCACACGTATAGTCACTTTGCTATTTTGCTCTACCATGCGCATGTTCCCATCAAAACTGTTTAAAACATTAAACAACGACTATGATAATTCAACCACCCGATGGATACATTTGGGTCCACATGCTTCCTCTACTCCTAATTAATGCCACATATTGCCTTTTCAATAAAGGGTGTAGATATATGAAAACTTAATACACTCCCATATCTTCACATGAAATGACAGAAACCCTCCTCAAGTCACCTCGTTTGCCAATTAGAACAGGAACCTTCCCCACATGATGTGTACTATGATACCAATTAGCTTTTAATATAGCGTAGTTAGCTTCTTCATTTTGAAGCATTACCTGTTGAAACGGATAAATCAACTGCCGTTAAAGGTAGCTACAATGAACAACATTTTGCTTTTGAAATTCTGTTTTTACCCTTTTCATCTTTTCCCAATTTAGTGACAAATATTGAAATCATAATGAATAAAACTATTTGTACAAACACTCATAATATATATTCATACCAACTAAAGTGTCACAACCTCCTTAAATAAGTGATTACTTTAATCTGATACTATTGTGTTATCTTAAATTAAATAAATTAGATTATATATATCGTATTACACTTTTTTTTAGTAATGTTGATTTGTGATGTATGTCTAAAATTGCTAAAGCAATTGATTAAAATTCATAAATTCGTTTTTTGTGATTGATTTCCAAACCAAAAGGATAGATTTTGTAATTTACCTATTGAAAATAACAAAGAAAAGGAAAAATCTTTACCTGTTGAAAATAACAAAGAAAAGAAAAAAAACCTTTACCTACACAACTGTAATTATGATTTACACAAAAAAAAAAAAAGTGATGTATAATTTGTATATGTGTGATGTATGTGAGAAAGGACCAAGTGAAATTAATATGGATAATCTATTTGTGGCCCATAGATCAGGAATTCAGCTTCTTGTTTATAAATGAGGTAGCATTATATTGCTATCTAGACCCCACTAAGACCCCAATTATTCCTTGGAATTTCTGTTACGAATTTTTCGTCGGTGAATCAAGCAGGTGGCCAGCTAATACGCCCTGTCGGTCTTCACCAAACTCCGAATGTCCCATGTGTGCAGAAAGGTTTACGCTTTCTATGGCACCACAATTTTGACGAGAATTGATCATTTTTTGCTGGATCCATCTCGTTTGGGTGGCCCAACCAATTAAATAAAATTTAAAAAAAGCAAAAAGAAGAGAAAAAGAAGGTGACATGAAATCAGAAAAGAGGAAAATAGTGGGGCGCTGAGAAGAAAGAAATAAAAAGACAAAGTAGGCTTTTCAAGCTCTTGAAGATCAACTGGTCAAATTTGATTTTTTTTTTCTCAAATTACATGCAGTGAATCCTTGCAACAAGCTCATTACGTTTACTTTAAGTTAGTTAAAGATTTACGTCATTCATGACACTTGGAGTGAGTCAAAGGTCTACATCATTCATGCAATAAGTGTTAGTAAAATTTATTGTCTTTTTTAGATTTGAACTAACTACTTCGAAGTAGTCCTCATTATCATTGACTGGCTGATACCATTTATGATTTGAACCTACTACTGATTAGACGAAATCTTTGTTATCATCGATAGGCCAAAGTCACCATTTATGATTTGCAGAGGTTGAACTTAATAATAGTGTGTTAAAATAGGAAATCTTTCCTATCAGGATTAGATTAATTAATAGATTTATATTTTAGAATGTTAGTTAATTATGAATCTTTATCCCTCTAGGATTAGAATTTATATCAACATAATTTCCTATTTATTTAGGAAAACATATCCTATTTGCACTATGTAGGTTATGTTGCCTAATAGTTTCAGTGAAGAGAATATTTCTTTGTTGGTCTCGTGGATATCGGCATATTGTCAAACCACGTAAATCTTATGTTTTTATTTTGCATCTCTATTTCTCTCTAGTTCATTCTTTCCTTGGATATAATTTGAGCCCATTAATTATGTGTTTGATGCTATATTCTACAACAACACTTTCCCTTTAATTGTATAGGTGAATGCATTAAAAAAGTATTTTCAAACAGTAATAGAAAATAAAATTTCTGTAACTTGAATATTAACTTTGCAATGTTACACATTATGAAATTGGTAAACATGCAAGAAGCTAGTAAGTTTTGGTCCCTGGTGTATATATATATATGTGACAAAGCCAAAAAAATAATTTAGCAGGGGTAAAACCAAAAAAAAGAAAAAAGAAAAAATTGGGTGAAAGCATATAAACCTACTTATAACTAACAAAAAAAAAAGTTAATTTGTAGAAATAAAAAGGAAGTAAAGACTAACAAAAAAAAAAAGTTAATTTGTAGAAATAAAAAGGAAGTAAAGACGATCAGTAATTTGTTTTGCTTTTATCCTTCTTGGTTGTTTGAAAGTTATCTTATGAGCTAAAAAAATAGTAGAAATAAAGCAGATTCTATAGGGATAAAAAAAATATAAATGACAACTTAAAACGGATATTTTCTAGGAATCTCAAAAATTATAAAAGTTTTCAGATTTTTCAGAGGAGGCATTTAGTAGAATCTTGAAACTTTCGTAGTTTTGGAAACTTTTATAAGGGATTCTAGCCTCTTCTCGTGCTTATGTGGCTCTGCTACTACACGCACACACACATATATGTTTATGTATATTACATAGTTTCTTACAGAAGTTGTAAACCAATTAATTAATAAACATACATTGGTCGAGATTGAAATAACTTTTCATAATAATATATTGGGAATGATATTTAGTGGATTTAATTACCTTTTAAAAATACCATTTCTATATAAAAAATTTGTATTAAATTATGTAAGGATGAGATCTTTAAAAAAAAATCACAAATTTTTAACATTGATCTTAACCAATCTAGTGGTACATTGGTATGTAGATGATGTATTGACGTATATGAACAAACCAAATAGTATTATCTTGCACAATTCTCACACGGAGACAACTTTTAGTTAAAATATATATAAAAAAATACGTTAATTTCATAGTTTATCATAAATTTCTTTAATTACAATACTCTATTCCCATAAAACTTCACAAAATTCATTAAAATGGAAATAACCTATTTTTTAATCAACAAAGATCCCCTAAAATCAAAACAATTAGTAATAAGAAAATTATCATTTTTCTAAGTAATATTTGTTGTAGCAATTTATATTGCTTTCATTTTGTATTTTTTTAATAAATATAATGTGATGTAGGATAGGAGTATATTCGTTTAGGATTATTTGTATCATTTGAGTTCATTTAATTATTTTAGGATTATATTTGATTTAGGGGTTGTCTTTTTAAAAATTTTGACTTAGTTATCCCTTTATCTTTCTTAGAGTTTTGTTTTCTTGTGGGACTTTATTGAAAATTGCTTTGGAAATACTTACAAGAGAATTTGAAGGTAAGGCAAAGATTTATCCCCAATCCCTTCTCCTTGAATACAGGCTTTCTTTTATATACTTAGATTCGGATTTCAAAACTCTTGAAATCCACTAACACAATTACTAACCTAAAATATATTTGGCCAGCAATACATGTGGGTACAATTATAACGAAGAAAATTATTACAACTTTTGACAAATAAGCTTGACTCTTGCTATTTTTGATAAACTTGAACAATTTTCAAGAAAACGTGGGCAGCCATATTTGTCTTCATATGACTTGGAATAATCTTGATCTATTCTTTTTCACCGACCTTCTAGAAAATATGAGTTGGAATTGAGTCAGACACTTTTGTCTTTATTGCTAATTGGTCTTCATAGATCATATGGATCTTGAAATAGTGGTCCGTCAAACGGGTCTTCTTCTAGATTATCTTGAGCAGTGTCAGATGAGCTGTCCGAAATCTATGGAATAAGAGCCATTAATTACTTGATCTATTCCCTTTTTAACTTTTTCTTCTTGGAACCTTTTGAAGATGTTGATTTGTCCTAGGCTTAGGCTTCTTTTTTTTTTTTTTTATGGATACTGGGCTTTATAGACTTCTCCTTGGATTTGGACTGAAATTGAATAAGCTTCTTGCCACTTTTGATCTATTATTGAATATTTTGAACTGACCATTTGGAAATATCATACTTATCCCACCATTTAATTCTAAATTCTTTAACTAATGATAAATATCAGTGATGATAATAGGATTCAATGGTATAGGACCAGGATAAAATCCAAGAGATTTGAAAATCTATATGGAAATTGATTTGTTGAATAAGAGGCTGATCGAGGACATCAACATAATTTTTTGTAATAAGAAAAAGATAATTGATTGATCTATTCTGGGTAGATTGCTGGATTAGCTCTTAAATAATACCACCATTCAAGGAACCAATATGGATAAAATTTTTGACAACAAGTATCAAAATGAATAAACAAAGAATGATCAAATGTCATAAGATAAAGCATATTAAACCAAGCTTTTTGATAATCTACATAGTTATATCCATTTGGGTGGTAAGGAATTGAAAAAGAAACATTGGTCCAGATAGATTGGGTACCAAATTATCTAGGGGTTTTGACTTTCTTAATTTTATAGGTTGAATGGGATATTTGATATGGATTTTTTGAGTCTTTATGATGGGTTATTTCAACACTATTAGAATCAACTAAAATCAGTTCATAAAATTGACGATTTTTAATGGATCATCTGTAATATGTTGATAATCTGAAACGAATAATCTTTGAGTAAGGGTTTTGAGTTCAACTAGAGAAACTGACTTAGTATATTGACTAACCTGGAGATGCTGACATTGAGTTTTTATAATATAATTAGATTTTCGAATAGATGAACCTACCTGGGTAGATGACATAGTTGCTAGTTGAGTACCTGTTTGGGTAGATGACCCAGCTACAGCTTGAGAAAATGATAAAGGTGGATATTCAGCTAAAACTAAATAAGTGTTTGCAACGGAAACCTTTCCCACACCTATAACTTGAATAGATTGATTAGTTTTTATCATGATATAGGCACTAGTTTTCGTGATCTTTTTGTCTGACATTTTAAATATTCTCACTTCACTCTTGATTTTGTCCTGTAAAAATTCTCTTTTAAAAGACTTGAAATAGAATTGTTTTCTCCTTTAATAAATTCAATTTCAAAATCAAATACAGATAAAATTGCTTGCCATCTTGCAAAAATTTGTTTAGAAACTAAATCTTTACCACCTATTTGTAAAACCTCTTTTGCAGATTTGCAATGAATACTAAGTAAAAATCTTTTGTTGAATAAACCATTTTGAGATTTCATAATACATAAAACAATTGATAAAATTTCTTTTTTAATAGTTCAGTAATTCTTTGGAGGTCTGAGCCAAATTCCTGAATGATATCCAACTAATTCTTCTCTACTTGATCCTGGTAGTTTTTGTTTAAGAATAACTCTATATCCTATCTCTAAGGTATCTGTTTCTAAAATTATAAATGCATTAGGATTTGGAATTCCTAAGCAAACGAGTGTTTTAACTTTCTCTTTTATAATTTTGACTACTTTAGTATGTTGATCTATCCAGGGGGAAGGATTCTTTTGAAGTCTTTGGAATAAAGGTTTACATAATTTTCTAAGATTTGGAAAGAAATCTAATACATAATTCAAAGATCTTAAGAATCTTTGTAATTGATTTTTAACTTTGATTTCATATGAAAATTTGTCAACAAATTCTATTGTTCTATGAACTGGTTTTATTGTTTCTTGATATATATCATATTCTAAAAATCTTACCTTTGCTTGAAATAATTTCATTTTGGAAGCAGAAATGACTAATCTATTTTACTTAACTACATAAAAGAATGTTTTAGGTGTTTGAAATATTGATCTATAGCTTATGAGAATATTAATATATCATCTATATAAACTATAATGAATTTTGTATAAGGATTGATTATGTCATTTATAATATTTTGGAATTCAAATGGAGCATTTTTTTGTCAAAATGGCATTACATTCCATTCATAATGCCCAAATGGAACTGTAAAAGCTGTTTTATATCTATCCTGCCCTACTATTTTAACTTGCCTAAATCAACTTACTATGAGAAAAATGACTTTTTGGGATGAAAAATTTCGTCGTAGAAAGTTAAAATTTTGTTGCAATAAGTTTTAGTGAGAAAAATAAATTAGTTGCATTCCAATCGCAAAATGTGAGTCACAATAGGTTTTTTTGTGACGATTCTGGAATTCCTCACAAAAAATCTTTTTGTGACAAAATTTGTCTCGCAAAAAGTGACATTTTGCGACAAATATTTCGTCACAAATAGGATCACATAATGTTAACTTTTTGCGACAAAATAAAAGTCGTCACAAAAGAGCATATTTTGCGATGAATTCCAATATTGTCACGAAATTATTGGAAAACAATTCATATTTTTTATAAAATTATTTTAGTTAAAAAAGTTTATTGCGACCAATTTTTTGTCGCTAAATACGAACTTTAGCAACAAAAAATTTGTCGCAATCAATTTTTTAACGAAAATTGATTATTTACATATTTTATATTTTAATTAGTTATAAATTTTAAAATAAATGAATTGTCTCATTACACAACTGAATTCTTTATATGAATAATTTTATTAATTAACAACAAATTACAAAAAATTTACCACAAGATATTTTTACAATATATCAACCTTTGTACAAAGCAAAATTTAAAAAAAATACAAAAAAGAGAAAGAAAAATACAAAACTTCATCCTCCAAAAATTCTTTTGTTGCTTGATTTGTATCAATCCTCAAATCTTCAAGTACAACCCATCTTCACAAATACCTATTAAAACAAAAAAAATAAAAGTAAAATATTAAGTAATGATTAAAGCATAAAAAATGAGTTTATGAAAAAAAAACAATGTTAAAGAAGCAAAGAATTTGAGAATGTTGAGTTGCATTCCATCTTCAAAAATACCTATCAAACAAAAGACAATAATATCAATCAAAAATTAAAATAAATAAAAATATATTAAACTTTTAAAGAAAATATATTACAACACAAAAGTAAAAGAGAGAGTAAGAGTATTTACCAAGAATAATAATGTTGGAAAAAGAAAAAGAGTAGAGAATTGGAAGTGATGGAAGAAAATGAAACAATCCAAGAAATTAACCCATGTATATATAATAAATGTTGGATATTATGCGACAAAATTTTAACCTTTAGCGACGAAAATTTTGTTGCGAAATAGTTTTTAAAATTATGAAAAAAATCAAAGCGGGAAAAAGTTCGCCAAAACTTTTTTTTGAGTCAAAATTTTGATATTTCGCGACAAAATTTTCGTCGAGAAAGAATTTTGAAATTTTAAAATTTTAAGAGCGGGAAAAAGTCCTCCCAAAATTCATTTTGCGACAAAAATTTTGACCTTTAGTGACAAATTTTTCATCACTAGAGAACTTGAAATTTTCAAAATTCTTAAGCGGGAAAAAGTCCGCCTAAATTTTATTTCTTGCGACAAATATAAATTTGTATTTCGTCACAAAAAACCTCGTTTTGCGACGAAATTAAATCATCACAAGACATCCTATTTTGCGATAAAATATTAATCTATTTGCGACAAAAATTTCCTCACTAAAAATCTTAAAAAATTTAAAATGCTAAAGACTGTCTTATTTGTCATAAAAAGTATACAAATATGAAAATTATAATAAAAAACTAAGAAGATTTTGAAATTATGTATATAACTAATAATTTTTCAAAACATAGGGGGAGTCCATGATAATCACCCAATATAATATGGATTTGTGACCAGATTTTGCATAGCCCTCTTATCTCCTCTCATTAATCAATTAATTGTGAAAAAAATTTAGGTTGATACATTAAGGAAATTATGGGAGTGGCTACGATATAATCATAGTAGCCATACAACAATTGTGTATTTTACATAAAAATCGTTAACATATATGTAAAAGTCATAAATAAATAAATAAAAGTTATATATAAAAAAGTCATAAATGAAAAACTTATAAAAATCGTAAATACGATTTTTTTTACTTGTTTATAATTTATATATATATATAATTATGATTTTTACATAAAATACACAATTACTATGTGGGTATAACAGCTATACCGTAGTGTGACCTGAAAAATTACTATTAAAGGTAATTTGTTTTCTGGTGCACGATTTTCATAAGACTTATTCGTGTCATTCCATGCCAGCTCTACAATTTCTTGTCTTTAGTTAGACTATTTATTGCTAGTAGCAGCTCCTTATGCATAAATGAAAATCGATGACAGCATAGGTACGTGCTACAAAGAACTTAATTTAGATCCATTAATTAAAATCATTAAAATATTATAATAATCAGACAACTTAAAAATCATTTTTAATTTGTTTGATTATTCGTATATATTTATCATTTTTTTATAACTGGATATAATTACCACAGTGGGTGATTTGCTGCTCATTTGCTATGGCGTTAACATTTCTTTATCTCTAGGCGCCACTGACAATCTAATATCACTTGTACATTTAACTTTACATCCCTTAGTAATGGTATTTACCTATCAATATTAACTTATTATCCAGTAAAGTGCTTTGTTAACCCTTCATTTACATATTTAAATTTTTTTTTTAAATAAAAAGGCAATCTATGTGCTCTGTCGCACTCTTTTCTATTATTTAAATTTCTTGAAAAATTATGAAAATAAACATTTTGAGATTTTTCATAAACCCAATAAGATAATTAATATAATAGACACGGTTATTTCTATTAATCACTAAAACAGTAGTACAGTACTTAAAAACTTCCAATACAAACTTTACTTTAGAAATTTAAATAATATTATTGTATGATTATTACATCATCTATTTTAACTAATGTGATAAAAGATTTAAATTCATCCATTCAATCATAGAATGGCATATCAATTTATACAATAAAAATAAAAAGTGTATAGAGTTAGAGTTAATAAGTGTACGTAATGTCATTCTCTTGCTAAACGCACCTTCAATATCATATATAATTAAAGCAAGATCGAATAAACAAATAAACTAGTTAAGATTAGAGTGTGTTTGTATTATTCTAATTAATTTTTTTAATTACTTTCCGCATTTTCATGCTTGTAACTCACAATTTATATATAATAGTGCTGATCTTACAAACCTTTATGTAACCTCTTGCATGCGTCCTGATTTGTCATAATCTAACTAGAGTAGTGAATATAAAAATTAATTAACCCATTTAGTGAAGGGTGATGAATTGATGATAAATAAATTAATAAACAATACCATATCAATTCGTCTACAAAGTTTTAGTATAGCAATATTCTTTTATATATGGGTGAGGTTATTTGCGCCCATATTTTTATTATCTACACCCTTTTTTTTAAAAAATTTTATTACCTAAATATCTTTAAATCAATTTGCTATTAAGGCCAATAAATTATAACATAATTAAAGTACTTTTTTTATCTACACCCATGAGATAGTTATTAATTTTAACATTGATCTTAATCTTATTTGGATAAATCAAAGTAAAATCTCGGTAAAAGTCTTCCCTTTCTGTTCCTTCTTAGTCTGTATAATGGGTCCATCTCTATAGGAGGTATTAAAATCATCGTGGTGTTGAAAATAGATTTGCAGGATTTGTTTCACCTTGTCTGATGCATCACTCTGTGTGCCGTGCAATCTTTCTACAAAGTTCTCTTCTGGGTTTTAAGTATATTGCATTCATGAATGGGTCCTCTCTAAACGGAGGGTAGGTTTGCTGGTAAGATAAAAGCCAAAAGAATTTATTGCCAAAAAGTACCAGCGTAACGTGAAAAATTTGGTTGGTGGTTATAGAATGCATTCTCCCATCTTGACAACGAAGGATTAAAATGAGATATAAGATGTTGATCTCATAAGTATCTAGCTAGAGAGATGAAAATTAAAGCAAGAGGGATGAAGAAAAGATGGTGTCAAAATGATTTTGATAAATTAATTTGCAATAGTTATATTTGATATTGGGGTGAGTTTATAAAATAATAACGAATATTTTAAATTTACAGTAAGTGTTTATTTAATAGGTGGATATATTAATAAAAAAATTTGGATGCAAAGAACATGTCCTTTATAAATTTCATTATTCTAGAAACACATGATGAATCACAGATGACGTATTTAATTATGATTACGAAGGGAACATGATAGTACATGCATGATAGCTGACCCTATTCTCAGTTAATAATAAAAATCGACCTTACTATACTGTGGTTAGTAAATATTGAATGAGAACAGTCCTCTCTCATAAACCAAACAACCTCGCTTCTTGATTAATTACCACTTTCTGCTATCTTCTTTTTTACCCTATTTTGTTAGTTCATTAATCCGGAATCATGAATGAAAAGATTCACTTTTCTAAGGTAATTTACGTTGAAAAATTAGACGTTGCTCTTCATCAATTAATCTAATTTCTTCTAGAGATATATGCTGTAAAATTTATTAATTACTAAATGCTGTCAAATAAAGCACCAAGTATGCATAGATGATTAGCCATGATTTAGCCACTAATTTCAACGTCATAACTTGTGTCATAAACTAAACAAATGCCTGTTATTTGCGTGATTGAGTTGCCCTCTTCACCAAAACGGCCAAAATCACAGACAAAATCAAAAGAGACAAGGGTTAGACAGCAGAGCATGATAGCCTAGAACCCATTGATCTCCATTTTGTTCCAGCAAGCGACATCTGTTGAAAACTAGCCCCACACACATTTCACAAGCCTTTGAAACCTTTCTTTGTAAAGCGCTTATTATTATTATTAATTTTTTTTTTTTCATGTGCAATGGGCTTGCAAACACATTTGAAGCCTATGAGCCTCCTCTTCCAAAGTAAAAATCAACCATTTTATTATGGGCGATAATACAATATATTATTTGATATTAGATTATGCTTATTGACGCATTAGTAAGTAATTCCATCAATATACAGTCAAGTATCTGAATTTTGTTCCATCAATCATTATTTAATGGCTTTGCCAATCCATGGCTCAGATCCTTTCATCGCATTTAGGATTCAAGAGGGTGCTGATTGATGCACAAAGATTACAAATTAGAGCAAGAACCTTGAATTACAGATACAAACATTTGGGCTTGATTTTCTGTGCTATAGTAATATTCTTAAATGATGAGAACGAGATAATAGACATATGTAGTCGAGTCGATTGATGATTATTAATTGTTCTCACTTGAAAATTAAACATAAGGTTAATTGATCCATGTTTAAGCCAGTTTAATTAACAAAACAATTGTTGTATTCCAGTAATGAATACGTAAGGGACCCAGAATCTTAGGCAGCAGAGTGACCTCTCTTGTTGTAAATCATTGATAATTTACTAACGGCAACTCAGTTTTTGATCAGAAGAAAAATAAACTATGGCACGTATAAAACAGATGACCTTACGGGATGTAATGTTTTTCTATGTTATCTTGAATTCTTAATCCTAATTACCATGAATTGTAATCTAAACCCTAAACCCTAATAAATTAGTTATGAAATTTATATGTTGTAACATTAAGGCCTATCAGAAACTCTATAATCTCCTGGTGTTATGGTCGATTTCAAATTCAATGCAGGAAACAAATTATCGATTACTCTCTGCTCATTCTTGGATCTATTACTGACCCTTCTCGGCTGCTTTGATCTACCCAATAATGCTATCACATATGCTTAATTTCCTTGTTGTCCAGTGGAATGGAGAATTTAGTCCTCTTCGTCCCCGCATTACCATTTTTTGCGGTTAAGATTTGAGCCTGTGGTCTGAATTTACACCTCTATCTTCTTTTTGCATGTCCTCTGTCTTCTCGTTAGACATCTTCTTCTTGTTAAAAAAAGAAAAAAAATTGTAACAATGGAAGAAAGAAAGAAAAGAGGCTCACTGAAACAAAATAAACTATTAGTGAAGATGAAAATATTTATATAATTGAGAAAACCTTATATAAAAAGGATAATGTAAACTTCTTAAATAAGTAAACTTATTAATGCTATTCAGTCTCGGCTAACATTACGCTTGGCCATATGCCGCAGCCAATATTTATTAATTTTTTTAATTACTAAGATTTTTTATGATTTTATAAATTAATAATTATTACTTTATTAGATATTTGTATGATTTTGGTATTTATAATTAAAATAAGTTTTTATTAAACAAAATTAATTATTTGAAAATTCAAATGATTGACTGAGTTTATAATCTACTAAAATATATATTTTTTTAAAATTTATTAGGTTATCTATTAAATTTATCAAATTAGTAATTTAGGTCATTGATTTGAATGCTTTGGCTTAAATAATTGACAAATTACCCTTTTAATTGTTTCCTTTAACATAAGTTCATTAATGATAGTGCAAGCATGTAGGATTTTCAAAACATAGGATTTTACTAAACCAAAGGGTAGGTGTGTGGAATTAACTCTTTATTTTAGTTTGTATGACAATATATAGTATAATAATTAAAAATACTAAAGTGATACGGTCAAGTAGCCGCAGCTATCATTTTAATTTAAAAAATGTAATAGTAATAATTCACAACATTGATTTGTTGGATCGCATCATTGTAGACAATTTAACCATATACTAAAATATTTCAATTGGTCGGTGAGATTATATGTTTATTCAAATTAATCAACAGCTGTTTCGTCCTTATAAGCTGTCTTTCTATAGTTAAAATAAGCTGGGAGACATGATTTATGCATTGACTAGCTAGCTAGTGGATCGCCTTATCTATTTGCCTTTAAATGCAACTAAGGAGATTTGAATTCAAACCATATACAATCTCCTTAAGGCTCCCACCAATGGCTGGTGGCTCTGTGGAAATAACACGGTGTCGTGGGCTCGGAGTTGAAATCTGATACTATTCTGCAACGGCATTCTATGAACATTTCATATGCCTTTGCGTCATTCATTCCTATATGAAGGAGATGACAAGTAGGTTTTCTTTTTTTTGCCAGAAGTATACTATTCTATATCCTTTCAATGGCATCATTTGCAACTCATTCATGCCACTTTTACCGCAAACATTTTGATTTCTTGGGGAGTAGAGAATTGTTGTAAAGAAAAATGGCGCACACACTCACAAGTAGCTTATTGAGGAATTAATAGATTAAGCACACACTCAAGCAAAGTAAAAACAAAGAAAATACAATAACATAAGGATTTTTATTGGTTCAAATCACAATATATGATCATACGTCCAGTTGCTAGTGATGGTAAATCCACTGTGATGAAAAACAAAGAGATACAAAGAGTGTTTACAAGGAATAACTAGAAGAAATTGAGTTACTTTCTTCTCAAGAAACTCTCAATCTCTCTAAACCCTAACTCTCTTATTTTTCTCTCTTTTGTTGCTCTCTCAGAACTACTTTACATTGAAAAACACGTCCATTATTTATAGTCCAAGGCTTATTGGCCAATTACTTGCGTAACAAGAAATCCTATTTAGTTCAGGAAATAGACTTGTGCTCCTGTGCTACTGAACCTGCGCTCCTGCGCAAACTTTCTGCCATCATGCAGAGTCCAGTACTACAAGAATTTTTTAAATATTTGTCACTTTACAATTTTTTTATTTGGCGGTTTTTAAAAAAAAAGTGAGAAATATAACACTGATCTCGAAGTCAAACCTACATATTCATCTTATTTGTCACTTTTGTCTTTATTCAATCCAATATTTATTACATTTTATAAAAGGGTGATAAGTATTTGAGTATATAATCTTTTCCTTTTCCCCCTCATATTTCCTTCTTTTTTCTTTTGTTTTTCATCTTCTCTTTTCAAGTATGTGAATATAATATATTAAATTTCAATAAAATAAAGAAGTTAAAAATCTCGAAATGATAATTAAATAATGCAATTTTATATTTAATATTTAAATAAAAATAATTTTTAAAATATTTAAATAAAAGATAATATTATTATATATATTAAAATAATAAAATATTTGAAGGACCCGATATTACCCGACCTGAAATCGGATAAAATTATATAAACCCGATTGATACCCGACCCGAATTTTTTTATTAAAAACAATTTAATTTTGCACTTGGCATGTTAATTGGTTATGGCTAAATTAAATATGATGCAAAAAGGCAAAAAAATAAAGCTAAAAGCCTAAAACAAGCAACCTGCAAAAACGCTTTACAAAATTCGATAAAACTCGACGCGCTCGATATAGCTCGACACGACTTGACATATAAGTGTCGAGTGTCGGATGATGCATCTGACACTCGATGTCTTTGGA
Source organism: Boswellia sacra (assembly GCA_013180625.2). NCBI lineage: Eukaryota > Viridiplantae > Streptophyta > Magnoliopsida > Sapindales > Burseraceae > Boswellia > Boswellia sacra. The sequence goes on from SNVD02005642.1 coordinate 18,797, forward strand.
AATAGACTGATATCGAGTATCGATTGTGAATCCGACACTCGATATCTTCGAAGATAGATATCTTACACGTTTGACACTCGATGTCGTTCAAAATAGACTGATATTAAGTGTCGGTTGTGAATCCGACACGACTCGACACTTACATGTCGAGTATCGGATGCATATTCTTAACCCTAAAATCATTTTCTCTTCTCTTAAGTCTCACCCCTTTCACTACCGCAACCTTAAAATATACATATATGCTACATCACGCCTCCACACTTCCATGGTCTCTCTCTCTCTCTTCCAAACATGCCACTCCCTCCTTTTGTTTCTCATCCCAAATGTCTGCTTCTAGGGGCCCCGTCACTCTTCCATCTCTCCGGCCCTTCTATTAATGCAAATTACCTTTCTAATCGCCGCCCCTCGCTAGGCCATCTGGATGGCCTCTCGCTTCTTCTTCCACAACGTCGTCCAAGCTGCTTTTGAGACACTTGCGCTTATGGTTTTGGTTAGTAATACAAATATGAATTTTATTCTTAACAGAGAACACACGCAGAGAGAGCTCGTAGATTCAATTCCATATCTCAGAGATTTAACTTCTCGATTAAATAATGGCTCAGCCTCTTGTAAAGAAAGACGACGATCATGACGATGAAGGTACGCTGTTCAATTTCCTCTTATTTCTTTGATTCATCCTTTTGCTCTTCAATTCTTTTATTTCTTCCTCCATCTATGAATCTTAGGTTGTTACTGTTAGATTAGCTAATGGGCTCTAGATCTGCGAAGTTATGTTCGTTCAATTGTGCCTCTGGATCCAGTATAGGGATTATACGTTGTCTTTTTAGTGGATTCTGTTTCGTTCTAGTTGATCTTATTAGTTTTTGATTTCGCATGTTTAAATTGCAATGTGGATTGTTAATTCCAGGTAGCTTCTAATTATTGTAGTTGTGAAAATTGATTTGGATTTTTATTTACAACGCATGATAGTTTGTTTTTTTTTTTTTAAATTTAACTCTTAATAATTCTATAGACAAATCCAAAGATTGTGAAAAGATGGAGTAATGAGGTTCAGGAAGCTATGCAATCAAGGGTAGCCCTTTTACAGTTTCATGCTTTGGCTTTGTTGCATCAGGTATGCTTATTTACTGGTTAAACTAGTGCCTATTACACCCCTCCACTATTTAGAGTTTGAAGTTGGTTATCGGACTGATCCCAAAATGTCATCTTGTTTGATTTAGTAGCTTTCTAAGATTTGATGCTTAGATATAATGATATTCAATAAGTTATATCTTGTTCTTTTTGGTCTTGGATGTGAAATCCAGTTGTTAAATTGGTGCCACCAAATTGCTTTGTGGAGATTGCTTGCAAAATCCAGTTGTCATCCATACTTTGAGATATACTTTACTCTGAGACTAAACCTGTAAACAAATTTGTTAGGCATTTCTTATTTTCATCTGTTCTGCCTTTACCAGTATGACCTATTACTGTGTGGCTTATTTTGAGCAAACTCATAATCTAACTGTATTTTGGATTTAGTAAAACCTGAAATACTGAGTGTTTTCACCACAATAAATATTGTACATGCTAGCGGAATGGTGATTTTCTGAACCTAAAATTGGAAACCCTCCCAGAGGATTCTGAGTTTCTGACCTCTTTGCCCAGTTGACTTGCTTTAGTCAGTTACTGATTATTGCATTTTTCAATTTGCTTGGTTTCAATTTAGTTGTTAACTATAAGGTTTGGGGAAAGCAACATGAATCCTGCTTATTTTTTGTAGCATTCTGCAACAATCTTCTTCATTATTGGTGTATTGTAGCTCAAAAACAAGTTTTGACATAATCTGTTTGAGGTCATCTCACCAATAATTTTATATTTCTTTTGTATATCAATTGCAGATCTCTCGCATTATTGATGATCTTAGAGCTACAACTTTTATACTGGATTCTTCTGAAGAAGAGGCTTGGAAGGTTGTGCGTGAATTGCTTCAACAAGGTGCTTCCATGTCAAATTCACTGGAGTCCTCAAAAATCAAAGCTTTACAAGTTGTTGCTTCCAGGCTTCGCATTACATCCCCTAAGGCCATCTTGATATACTTTCAGGAGTATCAGGTCCTCTCTCTCTCTCATTCTCTCTCTCTAAGCAACATTGCAGCCTAGGTTCAACATAGTTAGAGCTTAAAGTTAACTTTATTGTTATAGGCTCAACGAACAAACAGCCTAGGGTTAATGCTAGTAAGAATCTGGATTGAAGGTCTAGACATGATGAATTTGCATGCACTACAAGAAAAATAGGAATAGATGACAGAAACAAACGGTCATAAATAGGGGTGGATGATAGAAAATCAAAGAGTCATCTATGTCACTGTCACTCATTCATGATAGAAAAAAAGTCTATCATCAACTTTGTGATAGTTTTTACATGTCATACGTCTATCACATTAGACAATTAATTTTATAATTTTATGATAGTTTTTACATGTCATACGTCTATCACACTAGGTAAATAATTATTTAATAATCCTTAAAAAAATTTGGCGGGAAATTATTTTTTATTTTTAATTTGAAATTTTTTGCGGGAAAATTGTTTTTTTTTTGGATTCCAATTTAATTTTGGTAGAAAATTTTTGTGGGTAAATTATGTTGTTTGTGACAGAATTTATTATTAGTATTTTCTGTCACAATATTTAAATTTAGTTATGCAGAACTATATTTTTTTTATTTTATTTATACATTCTTGTGTCTAAAATTCATTTACAAATTTAATATGAACTAAAAATTAAAGTGCACATCCAATTGAGTCCAAAAACTTTTTATAGTAATGACATCCACACAATAATATAGAAAAAAGTTGCATAGATCATGTATATCATTACTAATACATAAGCTAAATCATTAGTAACTATCAACAACAAACTATGATTGTAATTCAAATCCAGAAGCAACAACAAATGATAGCCAACCAAATTAAATTTGGAGTTCACATAACAAATTTCAGAACCTATTAAGTAAGTCATTGACTAGTTAATATCAAAATCTTAATCTATTCCCCATATCAATGGGTTATAGCTAGATTGAAAGAGCTTCGAAGGATAACAAAGAAGATGGCATCATACAGTTTCTCCTGTTTTAGGGTCTTGCGACATAAGCAATCAAGCTAATAGCAGAGCTCCCCTTTCCACTGGTGTAAATGCCACGAGGAGCTAGCTTGTGTATATATTGCAGCAACTGGGACTTACTGGTTCCAGGATCACTAACAAGAAGGATATTGATATCACCACGGAAGCTAGCAACCAGATGGCAACTTCAAATCATTCCCGCCGAAAAGCTACATTGAGTCAGTAAACTAGCCATGAGCATCACAGCAGAATGATGATGTAAAGTCATATAGAAAATGGAAATATCAAGAAAGAAGTAATATACTGTTGAATATAAGTTGAATGCAGTATAGAAAAAGGGAATATCATAGTACTGTTGAATATACTCTTGAATGCAGAGAAAGATTGAATCTGCTGATACTCATTCAACACATTGACATCTGCATTCAATATGCATGGAATAAACTTACCACATTGGTTGTAGCATCCAATTTTTACATTTCAAAGTGAAAAAAAAAAGATTCTACATGAAATTTTTCCACATTCAATTTTCACTATGAGGTTATATTCAATTTTTGCAATTTAGTTTGTGCTGCTGTAACTTTGTATTTCTTTCTATAGTAAACACAGGTTCAATTTGAAGCAATGCACTTCAAAACAAGAAGAACGCGGAATTCATTAACAAATTTCCAACCACCAGTAATGTTGTTTACATTATTTCTATTTCATAGCAATTTGGGGTCAATGTAGCCAGCCGTAAGAGAATTTTAAGACTAATCACAGCTGCAAAGAAATTTGCAGCTGTAAAGAAATTACATTATGTCTATAAAGATTTCCAAGACACAAGGCACAGAAATTTGAATGCATGTTTGCTTTTTGTAATGATCCTTTTAGAACAAAAGATAAAAGTTAAGAGGTACAATTAAATCAAGAGGCATTATCAAAATTAAAGCACAGGAAAATAGCCTAACTGATGCCAATATCTATATCTATCATGCCCATGAGCATGGACAAATGCACAAGTGAGCATCCTACGGTAAAGGAGACTGCCCATTGAGCAAACTGGGCTAGTAGGAAAATAGATAAATTTGCCAAATAAAATAATAATTCTAAACTCATTGCAGTCCACATTTCACTAAAGCAGCATTACAATTCAATTAATTCTCAATAGCAAATCTATTAAACAACTAGAATGACAACTCTTTCATACTTAATTGATCAGTAAAAGATATCCCGAAGATCGATCAATTTCAGCGAGAATGCATAAACAGTCAGTTTTGCCAAACAAGCAGATACTCAAATCATTCAGAAGACAGCTTAAGAACCACTTACAGAGGAGACTTAACACTACTATAGTTCCAGAACCTGTATTGAAGGCCATACCTGACTGGGTTGAGATCTAGCTGATGCAAGAGCAGCATCAGCAGAGTCCAATACAACAGCCACTGTCTTCTCAGCTTTATCAGATGATGATTTTCTCTTCCACAGCCAACCTCGGCGGTCCATCTCAACCCATAAACAATCCATAAACAATAGATATGCAACAACAACTTGCTAACTAATCATTCCTGTAGACATCACCGTAAATTAAAAAATGCCAACAACGAATAAAAACATTGTGATTGAGGCTCCTATACCTAACCATCCATTCTCTTAAGTGAAATTGAAAAAATAATAATAAGCAGAGTTCAGTTCCCTAAGAATCTCTTGTTGTTCAGTCCATTCCATACTGGCACTAAGATAAGCAGTAAGTATATTTGCCTATTGTACAAATAAATGGAGAAAAGCACCCACTCTTTGATAAGAAGCTGGAAGATGATCCAAATTAAAAGAAACAAGTGCGTAAATCAGTAAAATAGCAAATATTACCTCCAGTAGATGCATTATTTGATCTTGGATAAGTGATACAAGAGGAGAAATCACCAATGTTATCCCTGGACACATAAGTGCAGGAAGCTGAAAGACAACAAAATAGAAATGTTTGATATCCTATGTTTCGAATCAGAAAAAGTTTAACATCAGAGTTAATAAAATATTAAAATCATAAGAAAACTCTTCCAATAAGAAGCTGAACTTGAAAAAGTTATTTGCCAAAATTTTTATGATGCTGGCACCACTTAGTCTAAGAAAAAAGTTGCGAGGGCACCAGTATGATTGCTCCTAACAATTTTTAATTCTAATCCCTCCTCCAGGTGCAGAATTTTACAAAACAAGGCAATGCAGTAAAGAAATTTATAATACCCAAAAAAATTCTTTGATAAATGTATTTCTTCCGGCCTAATTTTTTTTCCTATCTTTGGTACTTACATATTTGGTTTTTATACACTTCTGTAACAAATCTAAACTGAATTTTCAAAAAACAAAAAGAACACTGATGAAAAAGTATTAGGGGTAGATGGAGGGACTGAACCTGTTCTGTCGAAGCTTCTCTGTCTGTGCTGGACTCAGGTCAGCAGCATTGTCAAGCAGTTCATTTGATATGGCAATCAACTTGTCCTTCATTTCTTGCACATGAAGAGCAGCTTCTGGGCAAATCCCTAGCTGTATGAATCTCAAAATCAGGTACATAAGAATAAAAGAAGAATGAGATCAAACTAAGACAGAAAAAGATACAAATGATACGCACACCTTAACTCCATGATTACAGTATTAAAGACACAAAATCAGGTATTAAAAATGACTTCCACAAAACATTAGGAATCTCTATCATTAATATCATTTGGACTTTCCTTCTCCATCTTCTCAACATGCGTGTCCCTAGCAAGCACAAAAAATTAAAAAAACACAAGAAAACCACTAGCATCTACTCGTCGAATAAAATCAGAATTTAGTAGACGCGCCAAAGTCATCAACTGTAAAAGTTAAATCCTTCCCTCAAAATGCAAGTAAACAATCAATATGCATAGGAAAAGCTCAGCTTAGCTTCACGAGTCAAGTAAGTAAGAAGTAGTAAGGCTTCATTTCTAATCACCTATAAGGTAAACCACGAGCATAATCACAAAATAAAAACTGAAAAATAAAAATGAGACAATAACAACGAAGAGTATAAAAGAATCATAACTATTTCATTATAAACAATCATAACTATTTCATTATTTCCCTTTATAAAGTTCCATGCAGAAGAAATTCTTACGTTGCATAAACCACACCTCACATACGTTGGTGAAAAACAAATGCACATAAATGGGAAAACTAAAATAAGAGGCCCTTGAAGGTTACATCATCAAAAGCAAGCCTATAATAACAAGATTTATACCTCGCGATCCATGAGCATATCCATATGCCGAGTTATACCACGAGGTATGATGAGAATGGCTTCCTGTAACCTGAAGTGGAACTCAGCAAGAGTCTCTCTCTAAAAAAATTCCAAAAATATTGGTACAGAGGAAAGAAAAATTGCTCTATAAACCATACCTATTTAGAGAATTAGTGAGAAGGGCTGTCAAAATTTGAAGAGTGTAACATCTTACATAGAAATCTTCCTCAGACTGCAAGAGGGGAAGAAATGAAATGAAAAACAAATCAGCCAACAATACACGTAAATATCAATCCGTAACATGCTGTAATATGTTAAAAATGTTCCAAATCAGTATAGTGAAATACTCACCAACAAATGTTCACAATAGTAAATGAATCAAACTATAATTGAAAAGAAGAAGTAGAAGCCCACCTGATTCTATAAAAGATCATATCACATTCAACACATAATAATTCAAAATCGTTTAAACTAATCAATTACAGCAATTAACTTATAGCAGTTACCCGTACCCTCAACCGCTAAAATGAACAGTTCATGAAAGGGAACACAAGCACAACATTATTATGGGCATCCACTTGAGCAAAGCAAAGTAGTAGAAAGATGCTTAAGGGGTATTCAGTTGTCAGTGTGATCTATGAACTCTTATTTGCTCATTTTGTTGATCAAGACTAAACAAGCTAATATACAGAGTTGTGAAAGTGATTATGTGAAATCATTAAAAAAATTCCATCAGAGTCCTAAGGCTGAAAACAAAAAATACCAAAGAAGTCCGAGACCTAAATATGCAAGTACAAGATTGTTACCAACGACAAAGCTATAAAGCAAATTCTTCCAACCCCACTGTGAACAGAATTCAATCCTAATACCCTCTTCAATGCGCAAAATGGACCAACAAACTGAAATAATTAATATTCAACTGCATCACCAAGCTTATTAGTATTAATGCAATTCCAAATAAATGCTCAGCTATGAGATCCCAGGTTAATACAACTTAATGGAAGGACTACAACCTCATACCAATAGACAGCATTCAATTCTTTATTGAGCCTGGGGTGGAATCACCATCATTACACATTCATTGTAGGTTTGGCTACTGGTCTAGCAGACTCGGAGACAACTCCAGACCTGGAAAACGAAACCAGGACTTTCAGTTCAAATGGGCCATTCTGTCCGAATTGTTAGTCTTCTCAATGAAGTCATAGCACTACACATCTCTTTTAGAAAGAGACTCCTAATTAAACCATATTTCTCAATTCAATGGTTTACAGAATAGTAATTGTTTTTGAATATATATATATATATATATATATATCACAGGAGTCAAGCTATCCTTATAGGGTGATGCAGTACTACTAAGTAACTTTTTGTTATTTGCAATTATTGCTAAATAACTCAATATACCATTATCAAAAAACTGGACAACTAAAATGTTTACTCAAAATAAAAGGACACCTAAATCTCAAATTCAAAATATACAACCCAATCACTATCAGAAGTTAGTAACTAGACCGGTTATCAGTTACTGGATGATACTTTACTAGGATCCATCATGTTTTTTACAAAATAAAAACAAGATTGAAAAGAAAAAAAAAAGAATGATGCACCTATTATACAAGTGGAATAAAATTTGACTGTTCACTATTAAGAGGGACTCATAGTAGATGAGCATCTAGAGAAGAGGGACTCATGGTAGATAGGCATCTGAAGAAGTGCAGGCCAATTCTTGAGAATTTAGACTACATTTTAGTACTAACACCTTGGCCATCAGCCAAGTGTTTGGATACCCAGTGCTCGGTGATGACTATCAAAATTTTCTAAATTCATTGAAAAAAATATATATATAAATTACAGACAAAAAATATATAAATTACAGACAACAAAATTCATCCCAAACTACAGAAATTCATTCATCAGAATTTAACGTCCTTTTACCCTTAAACTCTTTATCATTTGGTATTTGACCATGTAGACAGATGCGTAAGTCGCTTTGCAATAGTCGTTGATGGAAGTAATTTTTATACAAGTCCCAGAATTCATCTCTGCCAACAAAAAGTGTGAATCAGAAAGTAGAATTGAATCCAGGATATTAAAAAAATATAAGCATGTTTAAATTGTCGTCAAAGCTCTGTTTGAAGAAAAACAAAAGATACATTAATGGAAACTAGACAAATTAATCAGACATTTGGAACTCACAAATATGGGAACATATTCCTATTTTATACCGAAAAACTTTAGGTTTGAGCACTTATAAATTGCAAAACTGCCAATCTTCAATATTAAATTTGATGATCATAAAAGTCTATAAGATTACTTAAAATCGAAAGTACAAAACTTAAACAAAACTTGCAGCTACAAAGTACAAAAAAAGAAAATGAATTTACAACACAGAACTTGTAACAAGACTCCACCTAACTGCCTACTTTTTGCCGTGTTCCATAGCTTTATCACATGTAATAACTTATCTATTAATATGTATACATAATTATTGTTCAAATTCAATCTATTAATATTTATATCAATGAAATCATAAAAATTAAACAAGAAATCAAGAAATTAAATCAAAAGAGAGGAAGAGAGACAAACCTGAGTGAGAATGACGGACGAGCAACCACGCCTGGCGAAGCTGGAGGGACGACGAGAGGGTGCAGTCGTGGACCCTAGTGGCGAGTCGTGTGAAGAGGAGGAGCGTGCAGCGCAGCCGTGGACCGTGGTGGCAACTCGAGACGACAGACGCGCTTGTGGCTGCAAGTGAACGAGGAAGGCGAAGGCCAAGCTTGAAGAGGGTCATGTCCAAGTAAGGGGGTATAAGCTAGCCAGCGACGGTGGACTAAAACCAGCTCATAGACTGTCACGGTGCAACGGCGACATGGACAGAAGAGATCCAGAGAGAAGGTGCTGAGGTTGGCGGGTGTGGGTTAGGGATTTGAGATTGGGGTGTGAAGGCCTTGCGTTTTGGGAATGAGGGGCAGTAAAATATTTGTGTTTTGCCCACCAAAACGACACCGTATCTCTTTTTTTTAAATATATTGATAAATTTAATTTTTTTCTTATTTATACTTTGTGTATTTAGATTTTAAATTTTAATAAATTTATATTTAACCATTAAGTTATATTATTTAATTTTTTATTATTTATAATTTTTTAGCTAAAGATTTTAAATTCTAATATATCTATATTTAACCATAAAATCATATTTTTTGAATAAAATATTTATATTACTATTTTAATTTCTTAATAATTATCTAAATAAAAAATGAAATTGCTATAATTTTACATAAATTTTAGAATTTATATATTTGTCACAATTTAAAAACTGCGATAAATATATGATTGAATAAAGACAAATAATGACAAATATGATAAATAAGTATGTTTGACTTCTAAACCAATGTTATACTTCTCACTTTTTAAAAAAACCGCCAAATAAAGAAAATGCAAAGTGACAAATATGAAAAATATGCTTGTAGTGGTGGCTGTGTGGGGGGTCAGCTGTGGTTGTGGCGGTGGGAGAGCAAAGGTTGAAAGATGAGAAAGAGACATAGGGAGAGAGAGAAGAAAATGAATTCTCAAGTGATGAAACGAAGTGCACGCCTGCGAACCCATTTTAAACAAAACCCATTTTGCCCTTTTATTCAAATTCATCAATCCACCTAAAAACATGCACGCAGCATGTTCAACAAACCAATAACACATAAAATTTGATTCAAGATTGCAACAGAAAATGCAATGAAGTTAACAAGGAGCTAAAAAACATTGACTCATCTCGCAGGTTGGAGATGGAAGCACTTACCAGAGATTTCGCGTTTTTCTTGACTGTAACCTCGCAAAGTGTGGACGCCAAGAATCTGAAATATTTTGCCAAGATTTTTAGGGCACTTTCGATTGGGGATTTGGCACTTGTAATACGAGAGAGAGAGCTGATGAAATCAGGGATTTGGCATTGGAAATTAGGAGCGAATTTCAAGTCTATGAGTGAAAGAGGGAAATGAAAGATAAAAAGAGGGAAAGTGAGAGAGGGAAAGTGAGCGAATTTTTTATACACAAAATTTTTACATTTGTCTCTTATTTTGAAATGATAAATTTGAACATTGACAAATATTATTAAAATTATGGTTTGACTTCTCAATTAATAATATAGTTGACAGTATAATAAAAAACCCTCAAATATATTATTTAATAATCATAATTAAAATTATATTATTTAACAGTGACTTTTTCTTTTCATATTCCTAATTTATAAGTTTTTTAAATAAATATTTATTCATTTCTTTAAATTTCAAATATTATATTATTTATTTAATTTTTTTTCAAAAATTATATTTCACTAAAATTAAAATTTATTTTTTATTTCATAAATAAATAACATTTTTTTAAATTTTTATATATTTTTACATTTTATGAATTAATAAAAATTAAATAATAATTCTTTTCTAAAATGTTGCACAAAAAATAAACTTTTAGTAGCATTATAAATAAATAAATAAAAATGCTACAATGTAGTGCTACTAAATATGTTATTTATTGTAGTGAGAGTTAGGATTTTAAGAGATTTTAGAGAGTTAAGTAGTATTTATCTTTTGCCATGAATGTATATGTGTGTGTTGAGACAAGTAATTTTTAAAATTGTAAAAAAAAAATTAATGAATAGAGCTAATTTTCATTGTAGTGATAATGCAAAAGGTAAAGGCAATAAGAATAAAGAAAAAAATATACTGGGGTTGAAATGGATGGTGTAGGGGAAAGTTTTATTAGAGGAAAATGAAAAGTAATTCACTCTAAGTTTTTTTAAGGCATTTACTATTTTTTAAATAAAATATTATTTAAAATTTAGTCAAACACGGTCAATAAGAAAATTCTATCATAAAGTTTTTGATATAATTAATTTCTATCACTAATCTATCATCAATTCTTGATAGACAAAAAATTTATCACAAGTACATCATTAAGTGTCTGATAGATCATAATTCTATCACAACTCCATCATCCTTTTATGATATAATGATTTTTGTCATAAAGTGTCAGTCATCTATTCTCATTTTTCTTGTAGTGCTTGCTCTTTTTGGTTAGTTATTTTCTGTGCATAATTCTTTTTGATCTGGAACTTGCTTGAGTTAAATCAATTTTACTCCTAGCAAGCTGGTAATTCATAAAATGAGACCTATATCAACTTTCAAGAATTTTTGATTGGTTTGTTGAGGTTTAAACTATCTTAGCATATATAGGGTTATCTAAAAAGAAGAAAGTGCAATTGATTGCTCTAAAATCAAAAGGTGGGGCTTTTGCATGGTGGCAGCAAGTATAGAATCAACGATGGATGGCAGGCATAGATAGTACAAAATGTTGGGACAAGATGAAGAAAAAGTTGGTTGATCAATACTTACCACTAGATTATTAACAGACCTTGTAATCCAATATTGAAATTGCAGTCAAGACAATTGTAGTATTGATGAATATACAGAGGAGCTTAATAGATTACAAGCACATAATAATTTGAATGAATCTAAGCAACAACTAATTGAAAGGTTTACTGGTGGCTTGAGACTGAAGATCTATTAGTATAAGTCATTGCAAAGCATTATTAAGCTTCATGAAGTAGTGGATAAACCAAGAAAGTTTGAGAATCAATTGGTGAGATAACAATCTGCTCCTAAGGTCCAAATACTAATGCAATAATTTACTTCCTCTTATGACCAATATTCTCAAAACAGGGCTACAACTGGACCAAGCAGTGGCCAAGGCAATGACAACAAGTAAAGAGGTAGTGGCAATTATCAAAGGTAGACACAACAACAATCAAACGGTCAACAAATAAGACAACCATAACAAAATAGCCCATACGCCAAGCCTAATTTTGATAAGTGTTTGAAGTGTGATGGAGTTGGTTATCGATCCAACGGTTGTAAAGGGAAAAGAATGGCTAATTTTGTGCCAATTGAGGGGAATAGTGAATCTAAAGAGGAGGTTGATTCTAAAATTGAGATCATTGAAAGACATGGTGGAGAATATGTATCATGTGTTGTTCATAGAACCTTAATTGCACCAAAGGCAGTGGATGAATCACAACATCACAAGATTTTCAAAACGGGGGGCCATTAACAATATGATTTGCAGAGTAGTTATTAATGGAGGTAGCACAAAAACATTTTATCGAAGTGTTACTAAATGCTTTGAACCTTAAAATGAAGTGTCACCCAACATTGCACAAGCTTGAATGGCTGATGAAGAAAACATTGGAGCAAGTTAATAAGGTATGTCCTGTGCCTATTTCCATTGGGAAATTATAAAGACAGTGTTTTGTGATGTTGTAGAGATGGACGTCAGTCATGTGTTGCTTGGGAGACTATGACAATCTGATAAAGATGTAAGGTTAAAGGGAAAAGACAATACATATTCATTTTGGTGTATTGGAAGAAAATGCTCTCAGTACCTACCACAAATAAAAAGAAGAGGAAGATTCCTCATGACGTGAAAAATTTATACGCATGTCATGATGATGTTGATGGTGATGACAAAGAGCGGTTGTACCAAGTAAACTCGACGACAAGGTTTTTCCTAGAAGAGAGGAACTGATGTAGGACAATATGTAGCCAGCCAGAAGTTTAGTAAGATTAATTGACTTTTTTCCCAATTTTGAGTCCTCGTTGCGTAATGATTATATTAATTACTTTCTAATTTATGTTTGGCTTACTTATTTTGATTTGCTTGAGTTTAATTAGGATTTTTATTATTTTAAGAAGTCAAATATTATTTTCTGTTTAACTAGGATTTTAGTAATTTAGGATATATAATTATTCATAAGTTTTATTTTCATTATATGATTTTTACTTGTTTTACAAGAATTATGACCTTAAACTATAAAAGGATACATTTAGCCTTAGTTTTGTAATTCGTTCATAATTTTATCAAATAAAAGTAAATATGTTACGATCCACATCAACTAAGATCGTAACGTACCACCACGCTTCCGACATCGACGTCCACGGTAGCCCACTCTGGCCTTTCCAGGTCGCCCTCTCTGCAACGTAGGCCTCGCGTGGGCTAGCTCTGATACCAATTGTTACAAACCCATAGGTAAAACTCGCCCTTAAAAACTGGCTTGTAAAGGGAGGGTACCCATAGGCTTATAAGCCATCAACTAATCCCATACTTAGTCGATGTGGGATCCTAGCAACATCGTAATCATCTCCATTGTATATCTTTGCATTGGTAACAATGAGATCAACATCTTGCAGGAATGCTGAACATGCGACATACTGCCCAGAATCAACACCTCTGTATCATTAATCGTTTCCTTGTACCCACAGCCCTGATGAATGTTAAAGTTCCACTTTCCGCCAAAACCACAACAATTGTTACAAATCCATGGGTAGAACTCACCCTTAAAAACCGGCTTGTAAGGAAAGGGTGCCCATAGGCTTACACTTAGTTGTGATGTCACCCTTAAAAACCGGCTTGTAAGGGGAGGGTGCCCATAGGCTTATAAGCCACCAACTAATCCCATACTTAGTTGATGTGGGATCTTAGCAACACCATCAACTAATCCCATATTTAGTTGATGTGGATCGTAACAAAATATTAAATTTTTGTTCATCAATTATCTTTTCTTTAAGCTTCTGCATCAATAAATCTATTAAATCGAGATCTAATAGGTCCTCCATAAAGCTTTCGGTCAAGCGGATTTCATATATATATATATATATATATATATATAAAACACATTTCATAGGATATATATAACACACACACATATATATGTATTTTGTTGGCGAACTTTTTGGGATCTTCTATGGCTTGAGTTGATGTCCAGTGGCCTGAGTTAGCTTCGTCCATCAAATTTTGCACTTGCTGCATTTCATACGTGGTTTTGGTCGTGAATGGGGGACAAATCGCTGCGACAAAGGACAAAGGGTTGAGGTTTCAGATCCTGTCCAATTTTCCTTTTAGTCCTTTCAATTTTAAAAATTTGAATCTTCCCCCATCAAGTGCGGTTGAGAAAGTGAAAGGTTTTGCGAAATCGATTCAAGAGCAATCCGATATATTTTAATTAGTTTTCTTGATTACTGCGATAGCATGTTCTTATTAGTTGTACAAATGGCTTCTGGTTATACAAGTTAGGCTTTTGATTTATTTTAGATTAAAAAATGTGCATATTTTAGTGAAATGTTGATGTTTGGATTTTGCAGGTTATACTTGGAACTGATCAGTTTCCTGGACCTCAACTGGATGTGCCCCATTAAATAGCCAGAGGAACCTTTCCTCTTGAACTGCCGATTTGTTAGTAGTGAGTTCCTAGGCATATACAGTTCAGTAAACTTTTTTGCATATGCTAAAGCAGCGAGGTCATATGCTAGAATTCCACTGGTATGTCATTCAAATTTGTGGTCAATGCATAGCTCCATTATTTTTTTTCTTTTCCCGAGAAAAGGGTAACTTAGGAATATGCTGCTGCTAGTCAGTTAAGCTAGATTCTTGTTTATTTTCAAATTTTTGTCATGGAGATAAAGTTTGAGGCTTCATTTGATGATTCAGAAGTACCTGAATTCAGATGAAATTGAAAAATTTACAAGAGGTTTGAGTTGAAGATGCTTTCATAAGCTTCAATTTTTTTCTTTTTCTTTTCACGATCGATATCTCAACTATTAGGCAAAAAATCGATTTTAACGTCACTAGGTTATGAACGTTTATGTATGATACCAAGTTAAATTTGATTCTTATATATGTATATCATTTACGTAGAGGGGAAGACACAATAGGCAATTTAATACAAGAAAGGCTACCTTTTCTTTTTTATTTTTTCGGCGTCTACAAATGGCTATTCTGGTTTTATTAAATAGAAACTTATATTGAATTTATGGACCAGCTGTACTATTAAGTGGTTAATATTGGTTATGCTAATGTTAAGATAATTATTATAATTGCTTGGATCTTGTTTAATTAATGTCATTATTTATCATCATTTATCGTTTGTGCTTTTATTTGCTTTTTCTAGCTATGAATACTTTATATTCAATATTTTATTTAATGTTGGTAACATTTTGTGCTACTGATTTGTTGGGTAAAAAATTTGAATTTATTCGTTGCAGGGCGAGGTTATTAAGTGGATGGTGGAGAGTTGTTTTGTCAATTTTTGAAGGCCGGATAATGCTGCTCAATTTAAGTAGTTCCAAACGGTTTTTTTTTTCTTTGTTATTTTAGAATAATGCATGAATGATATTTTACACTTTATAGATGGATGATATATATGAGATTTTAAAGTTCATTATTGATGTATTTTTATTATGGCTTTTAAGTTTTAAGAATTTTTTTATAATAAATTTATAATTTGTCTAATATATGTTCAAAGATAAAATTGTAATTTCAAATGAATCAATTAGCAAAGGTATAATTTCTCATAAATATTAAAATCAAGGGTTGAATGGTAATTTTATGTCAATATACTATTAAAGAAAAATATATTTTTTTAATAAATTTAATAATCAGGAGTGAAATTGTAATTTTGCATTTGTTAAAAATTAGAGTTAAAAATAGTAATTTTAGCAACAATTTTCTTCTTCTTCTTTTTTTTTTTTTTTTTAAATAGGCTATCTTTTACGTTAGTAACCTTCTTAACGCAAACGAGAAATGTAAATAAATAGGGATGACAAAATTTGGGTGTGGGAATGTGATTAGCACTTCTACATTGGTATTAGACTATGAAACTCTTGTCTAAACCCCGCTAAATCCTTAAATATTTTGGGAGTTTTTAATGCGGGTATTTGTAAGAGTCAGGATACAACACTTGTGCTAAAATAATAATAAAAAAAAACACGGGATTCTCTTGAATTGTCCCAGCTTTTATTTTGTTTTGAAAAAATTTTCAACTTTTTTAAATAATTTAATTAATGTTGCTTACAATAGCATTAGAATTTGATTGGCAGCGGCGGAAAAGTGTGTATAATAGTCTTCCATGGATCGCCTTTCAACAGGTTCGAATCACAATAGTGAATAGTGAATGGCAAAACGTCCTTCTCGATTTCTTTTTCAAAAAATAATAGATAGTACCAAGGTTGTAATTTTTATCTGTGCTCATTGAACTAAGAGGCTCCTAGCTAGGTGAATAGGATTTGAAACTTGCACGTAAATTTGCTTGGGCTAAAATGTCCTCATCTGCAATAAGCCTTCACATTTTTTAAAATGAAAACGTATATGGTCCAAGTTTGAAATAAGCAAATGGACTTAGAGCTAGTTATGCAAAACCATCTATGGATCAAGTCTAAAATGAGCAAATGGACTCAAAGCAAGTTAAATTACACAAAATTTGCAACTTGGCATTAGGCTTCTATTCACATAAAAACCCCTCGAGCTTGATCACGGGGAATCCACGCTTTATGCTATAGCGGTGTGGCCCGTGGACAGGTTTTCCTCAGCAGAACCGACGCACTACACCCTTCTATTTACTTCGAATCCTCGAGCTTGATCACCAGTATTGCAGTGTGGGTCGCGGACGAGTTTACCTCAGAAAAATTGGCCCTGCACCGCACCGGAGCCTACAAGATATAAGATGGCTATCGATGCAAAAGACTTTGACTCTGATGCGAAAAAACAATTTTCTTGTCGGAAGAAATTTACGATGCCACTTACTTGTGTCTGCTCTTGGAAGGCTGTAACCCCGATGTAAAAGTCCTTTGCGTCGGTGAATCTCATCACGCAAAAGAGCTTTTTTTTCCGTAGTAAATAGAGAAACCTACAAGTCTTAAATATTTATGTTGAATTAGATAATCCAAGAATATATTTTTTTTGGATAAAATATTAATTTTATGTTTATGAAAGTATGCATGTATAATAAGTTCATTTAATTAGGAATTTAAAAAATTTATTAAAAGATTTACAAAATAAAAATTTATAAATAAATAAACCTTTTATACATGTATACTTTCATAAATATAAAAATTTGTGTTAAAATATTTATTCTTTTTATTTTATAAATTAATTATTTCACAAGCCAATTAAAACTCATTACTTCCTTTTTAAGCTTATGGGCAAACGAAAGTGGCCTTAATTAAGTCACTTTCTACTTATTTAAACTATTTTCCTTGCTTCGGAGAAAGAGCGTGATGGACAACTTTAATTTTGTTGACTGGAAATAATCAAGGTGTTAATTGGACTCAACAAATCACTTCCCCTGGTCCTGTATCCATACTTTAATTATTTTCTTTGAAGACGCCAAGCAATTTGCTTTTGTGTTTATTTTATTTGCATTTTTAATTGTTTGGGAATTGACATTAAGACCCTAATACCCTATCCATAAATTCAGGTAGAGACATAATTTTGTTGGTAGACCCTTCGTAATCCATTCAAGATGAAAGCATATCCAGTTTTCCCAGGTCTAGCTCTGTTTGTTTTCCACATTAGTTTTGCTCAAAACTCAACATCAGATTCTTTTTTTTTTTTTTTTTAAGTTCAATCTTGACCATATGGTTATTGCATTTAGTCAAGTCGTCCTTGCCCAAGGATGCCAAGCGATTTTCTGATCTTGATTTTGGAATATTATATTATATATATACACTTGGCGTAATTCTTAACATGTTGTATCATTTATAAAAGATGTAGAGCTAAGAATGGGTAGCCAAAGAAAATCCTTAGCAAATAAAACAAATCACAAAGCTTGATGACCATTACCTTAAATGACTTTTGGATGGACTTTCATACATCTAATTGTAGCTCGCTATCTCTATCTTTTCTCTTTTTTGTGATACTAAATTTTGAAAATATAAAATTTATGTCATGGATATAATTCAGAACTAAAATAATGTTCAAGACTCCAATAAGTTTGTGTCATGATTATTTATGTATTATATAAATTTCTCTTTTGGACTTCGTTGATTATTTAAGCCTTTTCGTCCTCTGCTTATGTTGTTTTTCTCTCGTCGGAGTTTGTTTATAATTGTTAGAATTTCGAACATGAATATCATCGTGATCAAAAGGACCTATTGGAGCATATATCTCTTTTAATCTTTGGTCGCCCCAATGAAATGAAATCGTTCTTTTAATGCCGTCACGATGCCACGCCAGCCAATAAAGTGTTCTATCCATGAATGTGCTGCCATAATGACATTCAAATCGTAAATAATTGCAAAATACATCACCAGCTTCTACATATATTGCCAAGAATCATTAGTTAGGCTGTACAGCGAAACTTGTGAGAACATATAAAATTCAATCCTTTAGGTTGCCGTGGTGATTATAGAAACCAATTTGTAATCATTACTTACTGAATCTAATCCAGTTTCAAAAATAGTATTATGGGCTTCTGAGGCACAGCTAAAATTAAATTTTTATCTAGGCAATGCTCGGGATTCTCTAGTTGCAGGGTTCGATAGGTATACATGATACTCATTATTTTGGTGTACACAAAATAAGCCATCATATGAACCCCCAAAATGCCCAAATATTTCACCAGCTGGAGGTTTAAGATCTTGACATAACAAATTTGTTAGTGTCTCATCAACGAAAAGAGCAATATTTTCAGGTGGATCGTTGTAATGCATAATATAGCTATTATAATGCACAACAAGACAAGTACTGTTATTGTTGTAGTTTTTGAGATGCTTGGAAATGAAGCTCTTGCTTTTGATTAAGGCAAACTAATATCTGCAAACACACTGGAACCGCTTCAAAGATTTCACGGGTAGTTTTGATAGAATTTCGAACACGATATCATCAGATAAATCCTCAGCCCGTGTCATTGTTACTTCTCTAATAATTTTAGCCGGGTTCTCGATCAAATCAGTCCCTTAATTTAATTTGCTGGCATAAAAAGGTAATTACTCGCTGTAATTATTTTATAGTTTGAGTTATATGAAACCCCAAATTTACTCTATCTATAGACTCTATTTCCCAAAAAACCCCTCACTCAAAAAGTAAAATTTAGTTTTACTCTCTCTGCACCACTTTAAATGTCACATATATTCTTATATGTAATTCAATAAATGTTAATATATTGTTTAAAAATTGCAATTCCTAATTGTCAAGAACTCTGATAAAAAATGAAGAGGGAAAGTATTAATTCAACGTATAATTTACCTCAATATTTCCTTATAATTTGAGATAATTAAAATCAAATGTTCGATTAATTATGTTGTTTTCAAGAAATCATTCTCTCTCTCTCTCTCTCTCTCTATACGTTATCTCTATCAAAATCATTCTCTTTCTTTACTTCCTCTCCAGTGCAAATCTACAACTTATCTCTATTGCAAACTTACATTAATTGTGAAAAGGAAGAGGAAATAAAAGAGTTTTAATTTCAATGGAGTTTTGTTAATTTTGATTTACAGTCAACTATTTCTTTTTCCCAACAAAATCATTCTATCCTATCTCTTTAGTTTACCCTATCTTTTCTACAAATATGCAATTGAAAACATGAAGAGAAAATAAAGGAGGTTTTTTTAATTTTTAATGTCAATTGCAAAAATGAAGAGAAACTAGACTAATTATTTTCAAATAGATACTTTTATATTTATTCAAAATTTGATTACAAAAGGAAAGAATATTTAATTGGTTCAATTAATACCTAAACAAAAGTTAGGGTTTATGAAATAGGACAAATATAATCTTTATAAAAAGTTATTTTAATTTTCTACAATAAATTCATTAATTATTATTTTTTTAAGATATTTTTTATTATGTCCTTAGCAGTAATTTTTGTTATCGTTAATTAAGGCTTTTACATTTTTATTAATGAGTAGTGCTAGACGTATAGTATTCATAGATTCAAACTCTCAATAAGATTTTGTTATATACACTACCATCATATCAAGTTATAGCGTTTAAATTGTATGATGGTTGTAAGTCTAACATTACTATTTTTTAATATTGAGGTACATTACGTTTTACTAATATTGAGATGTTTAGAGAGTTTTTAGTCGAGCGTATAGCCCCAACCTTGTTTTATATGCATGACGAAGGCACCAGAAAGAGATTTTATTATAAAACACCAATTAGAGTAAAATAAGCTGTTAAATATAACTTAGAACAAAAGAAAAGAAAATGAACATGCATTAAGAAAAATATATTTTGAACCAGCATTAAGAACAATATATATAGACCAAATTACTGTCCTTTGATATTTTATTTTTGGAAAAGAAATTAATTACTAATATCTTAACTATTGTAATCACATTAGAAATCTATAAAATTAAAAGTAGAAAATAAAGTAAAGAAATTATTTCTACCATAAAATAAGAAAAGGAAAAATTAAATTATATTAATTCTTTATAAATATCAAGGACCATTGATATAGATTTAATTAGGAAGAAGAATAAAAATAAAGCTTATAGAAATTATAATTAAAAATCCCTGTAATGGTATTGTCCTGCCTAACTAAAGGGGAGAGAGAAAAAAAATGAACTGCTCTTAAAGGTTTTGTTCTGATATTATATATAGAATCAAAATTTTAGGTAGAATTCAGATTAAAAGGGAAAAAAATCATAACAATAATATTCTGTACGTGATTATAAAATAATGTTGACATAAGAAAAAATCTAGGTTTTGATTCATTTGTTTGACTATAGAAAATGAATTTTATATTTTGAAGAAGTACAAGAATTGAGGAAAGAAACTTATGGATGAGCAATGAATTCGCAATTGTAATGAATTGATGAGAACATTTCGAGCAAGTCAAAGTCTTTGCTTAACCAAGTAAACAAAGAAGTGAACTCACCCATATATTTCCTTAACATCCGCTTCAAAAACTATTTTTGTGGAAGCTTCTAGATCAATCACCTTGCAGAAATCAGATTCCTCAACAAAGTCAGAACTATCAAAATCTGACATCTCAAACAATTCGGGTAAAGAAACACAAAAGTCAGGTAAAAGTACTCAAAGTTCAGGTAAAAGTTCTTCAACAAAAAGTTCTAAAAGTTCACTTCATAATGCACCTTCACATTTTGTGAAATCTCTAATGTCTATGACAAGAAAATTTATTCCAACATATTACTTTTGTGGTGTTAAGGGACATATTAGTCCTAGGTGTTATAAACTTAACAATCCACTGTATCAAAATGAACAGCATACGCAGTCACATAACACACAACACAAATAGGCACATAAAACACAATAAAACTGGGTGAACATAACAAAGTGTAATGTTACTTTAACTGTTTTAAATGCATAAGCTAATGACTCTTGGTACTTTTATAGTGGTTGCTCAAGACATATGATAGGTAATAGAGAGTTGTTAAAGACTTTCAGAACATGTAGTTAATGTTCAATCACTTTTAGAGATGGTGCTACAAGCAAAGTGACAGGTAAAGGTACATTATGTGTTTCCAGTTTACCTAAATTTAATGATGTACTTTTTGTTGAAAGTCTTAAAGCCAATTTACTCAATATTAGTCAGATTTATGATGATAATTATCCTAGTTGAGTTTAATAAGAATAAATGCATGGCTTTTGATTCAAAAAAGAATTGCATTCTTGAAGGCAGTAGATCTAATGATAACTGTTGTTTGTTGACTAAATTGAGTGCATTGCATGCTAAAAGCTTCTAAGATTGAATTATGGCATCAAAAACTTAGTGATATGAATTATAAGGACTTAGTCAAATTAACTAAGACTGGTACAATTAGAGGAGTGCCTAAGTTTAATCATAAGCCTGACATTGTGTATGGCCCTTGCCAAAAAGGTAAGCAGATTAAGAGTTCACATGATTCTAATTCTTTTCTTGGCATTTCAAAGATTCTTGAATTGTTACATATGGATCTCACGGGTCCAATGCAAGTTCAAAGCATTGCAGGGAAAAGATATGTTTTTGTTTGTGTAAATGACTATTCAAGGTATAATTGGGTAAGTTTTGTTTAAGAAAAATTTGACACATTTTCCATATTTAAAAACTTGTGTATCAAGTTGGAGAATGCACAGAATAGGTACAATGGGAGAATTGTCAAAATTAGAAGTGATCATGGGAAGGAATTGAAAATAAGAGTTATATCGACTTTTGCAAATTTCATGGCATCACTCATGAATTTTCAACACCCAAGACTCATGAGCAAAATGGAATTGTGGAGAGGAAGAATAGGACATTGTAGGAGATGGCTCGAGTGATGTTGAAGAGCAAGAAGTTTACAAAGAGGCTTTGGGCAGAGGCAATCAACACAACATGTTACATGCACCATCAATAGAGTTTTCTTAAGGCTAGAAACTTGTCAAACACTTGATAAGCTGCTAAAAGAGAGAAAACCTAACCTTAAACACTTTCATGTTTTTGGTTGTAGGTGTTATATTCTAAATGACAGAAATCAACTTGAAAAATTTGATGAGAAAAGTGATGATGGAGTATTTATTGGTTATTCTTTGAATAGCAAAGCATATAGGGTCTATAATATGCAAACTAAAAACATTATGGAATCTACTAATGTTATGCTTGATGATTATGATGATTATGCAGATTTTTCAATGAAGAGGTCATAGAAAGCTTTGGAGAGCTTGTTGGTAGAACTGGAACAGATTTAGCAGAGAACACAAAACCAATCACACAGAATGTAATGCAGAAGTTAAGATAGATGAGATTGAAATGTCTGATAGTATTGATTTAAGAATAGATGAAATCAAAATTGGTACAAGACTAGGGATCCCCCAACCTCGATTCCAAAGGCACATCCTACCACTTCTGTTATTAGAAGTCTAGAAGGTAGAGTTAAAACCAGAAGTAAGGTAAGGAATTAGGTGACTTTTTCATGCTATGTGTCATTTAGGAATCAAGAATCTAGATTGTTAATGATGCTTTTAAAGAAGATGCTTGGATTCAAGCCATGCAAGATGAGCTAAATCAATTTGAAAGAAATAAAGTTTGGATTTAGTTCCTAGACTTGATTACACTAATGTCATTGGAACTAAATGGATTTTAAGAACAAGAGTGATGAAAATGGGCAAGTGATTAGGAAGAAAGCTAGACTAGTTGCTCAAAGGTATACATAAATTGAGGGAATTGATTTTGATGAGACTTTGCATCTGTAGCTAGGCTAGAATCTATTAGGTTGTTACTTGCTACTGCTTGCTTGTTAAATTTTAAACTTTTTCAAATGGATGTTAAAACAGCTCTCTTAAATGGGATTTGAAACAAGGAAGTTTTTATTGAGCAACCTAAAGGTTTTGTAGATCCGAAGCATCCTACTTACCTTTACAAATTGAAAAAGGCACTATACGGTCTAAAAACAAGATCCAAGAGCATGATATGAAAGACTTATCACCTTTCTCCTTGGTAAGGATATACCAGAGACAGTAATTACAAAAAATTGTTCATGAAGTATGCATCTAAGCATATTATTGTGGCTCAAATCTATGTTGATGATATAGTGTTTAGTTATACACTTGGTGACAAAACTAATGAGTTTGTAGAGCTTATGCAGAGAGAATTTGAGAAGATTATGGGAGGTGAACTAACTTTTTTTTTCTTGAACTTCAAGTCAAATAGCTAGATGATAGCATTTTCATCTCTCAAACTAAGTATGTAAAGAACTTAGTGAAGAAGTTTGAGATAGACAATAGCAAAGCAATGAGGACACCTATTGTTATCAATCTTAAACTATTAAGGGACAATGTAGGGAATGATGTTGATCAAAGCCTGTACAGAAGCATGATTAGAAGCTTTCTGTATCTTACAACAAGTAGACCTGACATCAGTCTTAATATGGGTTTACGTGCACGATTCCAGTCATGTCCAAACGAACAATATTTGGCAACAATCAAGAGAATAATCAGGTATGTACAAAGGACTATAGAATATTGAATTTGGTTTTCTAAAGACAAATTCATTCCTTACAGGTTATAGTGATGCTGATTGGGTTGGCAATATGACTGATAGAAAAATTACTATATGAGGTTGTTTCTATCTTGGGAATACTTAGTTGCTTGGCAAAGCAAAAAGCAAAATTCAATTTCACTCTAAACTGCTGAAGCTAAGTATATAGCTACTAGTAGTTGCTATACTCAATTACTGTGGATGAAACAAATGTTAAAAGACTATGGTATCACTCAAAAATCCATAACAATCTTTTGTGATAACACAAGTGCAAATAACATCTCCAAAAACCCTATCCAACACTCAAGAATTAAGCATATAGACATTAGATATCATTTTATTAGAGAGTTAGTTAAATCTAGAGCAATCCACATTGAGCATGTTTCAACTAAAAACCAACTAACTAATTTGCTTACAAAGGCGCTAGATTCATCAAGATTTGAAAAACCAAGAAAGGCTGTTGGTGTGCGATAGTTGTGTGAATGAACATAGTTCCATTCACATATAAGATATTTGAAAAATCATGAGATTTCTTTTAACTTTACATTTTGAGATGTTTGTGTTTAATTCATTGCATTTTAATGTTGTCTTTAATGGTTGAAATTTTATTGTGAATACAAAAAAGGCTACATGTATATGCTAAGTGAAACCCATCAGTTGAAAGCAATTCATATGTATCTAAGAAATATGCTTAAATTGCTAATTCAATATAAAAAAAGCTGTCACCATAGATATGTGAAGCCACTATGTTTGTATTAAATTCAATTAAGATCAAGTTCTATGTTTTTTGGAGATATGATGAGATTGACCACTTAATTGAGTTTTGATTTATGTGATAAATACATCTTTACAAAGTAATTAATTTTGATTTATGCAGCTCTACTTCATGCCTTGTTAAAATAACTTACATGATGTTAGGATGTTTTAGTCATGAATGAGATAACAAGTACAGTTATGTTATGTATGATTGCTTAATTTAATTCTATGTTTGACTCAGCTAAGTATTTGACTGAGTGTCTTCCATGTGTACAAGGTTTCCAAGTCAACAAAAAAGGTTTGAATTTGAGATAATGCTTTAGTGTCGGGACTTAATAGCCAGAAATCTTTACGTTTAATTCCCTTAATAGCCTAAATCTTTGTGATCTAGTTTCTTGAGGAAGTTTGAAAAATTAAATCATGTTTTGAGGGTGAGTTTGAAATTGTGTTTATCCTAATATTGTTAGGATTCTTGGATTAGTGAAATTATCTTTTATTTCCAAGTTTATTCCATCTTATTCCTTATTCAAATTGAACTAAATATTTTTTGCTAGGGCTTTTTATATTGCAGTTCTAGTTTGCCACAATGGCATCAAAACTTCATTCCCAGTTAAGGAATATGGAACTAGCACAATATGATTCACCATGATAGTTGCCATCGCAGGAAATACAACTAGTGAAGTCAGCACTGACTCAACAAGAAACCTAGGAGAATGTTGATGCTTCATAGGAGCTTGAACAAGTATTAAATGCTGATCAAGAATCCTCAAAAGTGTAGAATAAAGAGGAATCTCAATCCTCATAACATGATGATCCGGGCAAGAGCAAGGATTATGACATGCATGTGAACCAATTTGATGATCTTGAGGGTTTTACTCCCTTTGAAGGAAAATTTTTTTCTGAAGAAGCCAAGAGAGGCATGATGACTACATTTCAGCTAGGGAGCTTTAGAAAGAAGGATTTGTCAAAGTTGAGACTTTCACCATACATGCTCTTCATGCTTTTCTGCAAAATAGGCAGTGAAGTAAATTAATAACCTAATTTCAACTCTTTTTTTTTTGGAAAAATAATTTCAACTCCTTGCTACTTCATTAATTAGAGAGTTTTATGCCAATATTGTGGATGATCTGAATTATGCTTTTAAATTTAGATATCACTTAGTTTATTGTAGGGGTAAAGATGTTTAATTCTCTCCAAATGTTATTAATGATTATCTAGAGATACCTAGCGGTGTTGATCATGAGATTTATTCTATGAAAGTTACAAAGAATGTTGTTTGGAGAGAACTTGCTGGTTATTCTATCAAAAGCCAAGAACAGATCAATCAATCTCAATTGTTGCGTAGGTATAGAACCTTAAATAAAACTGCTAGGTACAACTGGACCCCTACCTCTCATTCAACTACCATTAGCTTTGAGAGAGCTAAGTTTTTATATTACTTACGAAAGAGTAAGAGTATTAATTTGGGATTATGGATATATGATTATATCATTTTTGCTACTAAGAACCATTCTTACAGATTTTTTCCCTTATCTCATAACGGGAATCCTTTTAAAAATGTCATTGGACTTGAAGCTGATGATATCATTGAACCTCTAGAGTCTTCTATCATAAGTGGTTTTATGAAAAGGTTAAGAGGGCAACCAAAAAAGGATGATGAAGAGGATCCTGAAGAAGAAGTTGATGCTAAATATGATGAAGAAAAAGAAGGAGAGGAAGTTGAGCCACCCCGAAAGCTAGGATGAACACAAAGCAATACATAGAATTTGTGCTAGATACCTTGCAAAATCTATCTAATAATCTTACTTCTGATTTGCAGCAACAACAACAAATTTTGGCTAGTTAGTAATAGCCTATGAAGCATCAAACAAAAAATGATGCTAAAATTCAAGCTCATCATGAGTTTTTGTTAAAGTGCTTTGCAATTTTCTTTTCAACTAGACTAGTTCCGCCTAGGTCTGCACTCAGGTCGGGTCAGGTTGGGTCGAGTTTTGCATTACCCGACTCAACCCGATCACTCATTGAGTTAGCAAAATTATGATCAACATCAGGTTTTTAGAATAAGAGATCCAATGCAACCTGTCACCCTTCGGGTCAGATAGGGTTCATTAGTTTGGCATGAATCCACCTCAATTTTCTTTCTTCAATTTCTATCTAACAAAATTGCATCTCTAAACTCATTCAAAATGACCAGATTCATCCTTCAATAACCTTACACAAGAGCACACTGCTCAGATTCATCCACACAATTGCACAAACTCATCAGAACAAAAAATAGAAAAGAAAAAAGAAAAGAAAACTAATTTAATGCTAGATATATGCTCGTGACAGTTATCAAGTGGGTTTTGGTTGTTGAAGTCATGGTTAGGCTATTTCTTGCTAAGAGAGATGACTTTACTTGCAAAGTAAACAAAAAGAGATAGCGTATGCGGTGGATAGCTGAGAGATGAAGGGTGACTTGAAAATGAAGATGTGAATGTGATAAAGAGTGAGAGAGAAGAGGAGTAAAGGGAGTTAGAAAATGGTGGCTAGGGTTTTTAGAGTAATGAAAAGTTTTAATATCCATTATCATGTGTGAGAAGGAGTATAATAACATTTTAAGAGTATCCAACATAATAAAGACATGTAGCATTCTAAAACTTTTAAAATGATTTTATCGGGTCGGGTTAGTGATGGAGTTGTAGATATAAACATGTTACAAGCTCGATATATGTCTAGTTATTTATTTTTTAATCGAAATCAGGCTAAAAAAAGAAAAGACCTGATCAAAACCTGAATGGATCGAGTTAACCCAATCGGGTCTTATTAGGTCGGGTTTTTATACACACTCCTTATTCCATCTCATGCAGGACCCTCACATTTTGAAATTCCATCAAGTCCATCCCCTGTTGCAACTTTATAGCAAGAATTACTAGCAGTTCCTACTACTGCTACTGACATTCCAGTTTTTGAATCTCCAGTTCCAATTTTCACAACTGCAACTATCATAACCACAACTTATGAACCATTCGAATTACCACTAGCTACTCTAGTTCCTGTTACTACTACAGAAATTACCACAACCATTACTGTCTCCACCATGTCACCCATTTTTCTAACTGATCTTGTTGCAGTTGATACCAGTATACTAGTTACTCAATGTGCAGCTGAACAAGCTGCACCTCTAGCTCAGTCCATAGTCGTATCTCATCATTCATCCTCTACCTCAGTCGAGAATGATACTTCTTCACTAGCTACTGCGGCTGCTTCACTTCTTCAAATATTTTTTATTTCTCTTGAAGTTGTAGCTTAACAAACTAAGGACATTGCTGAGACTCTTATTGTAGTGATTGCCACTTCATCTGAGCTGTCTACTCCAATCCTTTCTCCAGCTGCACCCCAAACTAGGCAAAGACCAAAGAGAAGAGGTGGTCTCCTTAAAAGAGGATTCTTTCCCAAGAGATCTGGAAGACATCAAAAGTAGTGCACTTTGGCACTTTGTGTAGAAAAGGGGGGTGTAGAGAGATTTTTGGGCAATTAAGTTTGTTCTAAGTTTGCTAATGAAACTTGAAACATTTTGCATATTATTTTGATTTTAGGGGGAGAAGAACATACTCAGGGGGAGTATTGTTAGTTTTGCTTTTTGTTTGATGTGTGTTTCAAAAGTTAGTTTTTGATGGTTTGTTTTGCTTTGAGCTTTGTCTGTATAAACTTTATTAATGCTGACTGACCAAAGTTCTTTTTCAAGAATATGCTTGTTTATAACTGTCTAAATGTTATTCCTTTTTTGTCTACTAATTTAATTATGTTCATTGTAACTAACTGTTTGTAGGTTAAATTAATTTGTTGTTTTTCCCACAAAATGCCAAAGAGGAAGATTGTTTGGACAATGCCATATGGACTGCCATGTGCCCTAGTCAATCCATGTGGCATTGATGTGTTGACATTATAAGAGAAAAACCAATCTTTTAATATTTTATTTTGTACTTCTCTCTTTTAACATATTCAATTAAGTGTTATTTTATTGGATAATATCTCTAGGATTTGGATTTACATTAGGAAGGTGTTGATTATATCTCACTTTAAGAAAAGGATATATATTGTGTTTATTTATTTAATATCTTAATGTGATTTAGCTTTCCTATATCTTCAAGATTTACAGGATAATGACTATATTTGAAGATCTTGAAGAATCCTTGTTCAATAAAAAAAGTACACAGGACATGTATAACTAAAATTCTTTAGTTTATGTCTATTTATGTTTTTGTGAGTAGTGATAAGTTTACTTCACTTATCATTATTGTGTTAACTAGAGAGTGTGGTTATCTCATTGGAGTACTGTAATACAATTCGAGAGGGACTCAAATTGCAGGGTGTGCAGTAAGTTCGGAAGTTGATTTGCTATCAATAGAGTTCTAGGTGATTGGAATGCTGTTTATATAAGATAGGTGAGTTTGAGTGAATATTGGGTTCATCAAATGTAAAGTTCTAGTCGTTGTAAACGTGAACATCATAATGAATTGCAGCTTGACTGCCCATGGATGTAAGCTTGATTAAGCTTAACCACGTGAAACTCCTTTGTATAATTTTTAATTACATTTGTTACATTTTTCACAACTGATTTAGTTTTGTTCAACGTAATTGAGTCTAC
The DNA here is from genome assembly GCA_013180625.2 of Boswellia sacra. Lineage (NCBI taxonomy): Eukaryota > Viridiplantae > Streptophyta > Magnoliopsida > Sapindales > Burseraceae > Boswellia > Boswellia sacra. The sequence continues at coordinate 48,294 of SNVD02005642.1, forward strand.
AACTTTAGAACTTTCAACTATGTCAAAAGTTTAATCTAAAATATAAGATTGGAATTCCTTCAATCAAATACATATATTTTACATCAAGAATATTTGTGTGAAGTTCAAAATAAAAACTCTCAATTTAGTTGTTGGAGGGGACTATTATATATATATATATATATATATATATATTCTGACAAATGATCCAAGTGATTGTAAGAAAACAAATCCTTGAAACATAAGATCTAAATATTCAGGGTCATATATTTTAATATATGTTTACTACACAAAAAAAAAAAAACAATGAATTTTTAAGTAATAAAATGAAACCAGAAAAAAAATGCTGATTCATATGAAACACTTTGTAAGGTGAAGACAGTTGCTGTTCGAATTAACATTAAAATTACACATACTGGTACATCACATATTAAGCTACATGACATTTAATAAATATTTAGCAAAGAAGTTTTGCTCTTATCAACAAAGATCTATGTTTGTCATTTTCAAAAAGTTTTACCTATCATGTTTTAATTTTAAAATGATATTAAACATATGTTAGATCTTAAAATATAAAACCTAATATTTATGGTTGCCAAAATGATCTTATCAAAATATTTTTCATAGAACAATTGTAAAGTCTTCGAAGAAGTTAAAAAGCTATATTTGATTAAGGGTGTCTTTGCTTCCAACAACTATAAAATATAAAAAAAATGCAGTTTCAGAGATGGGCTGTGGACGAAGGCCTAGCAAAAAGGTCAAAAATAGTAACGCCTGCATCCACAGTGCCGCAAACGACAGACTAGTTATCTTTTGTCTCTTCAAGTTATCTTTTGTCTCTTTAGTACTTCTTTTTTCTTTTTAATGATTGTTTTTTTGGTTGATTGAAAAAATTTTATCTAAGGAATTATTTTCCTCAATTTTAGTAAAAATCTAGTAATAATTAATATAATATAAATCTTTATTTTTTGAAAGATTTGTTATAAGTTTCTTGTCCAACAGCAAAATGTTATAATTATAACAATTCTATGAAATAATTATTATACCATGTTAAATTTGACAATTTTTTTTATAAAGCCTAAGCTTATAAATATGATATTAGTATTAACACTTTAACCACTTCAATAATTGTGATATGTCTATTTCAGTGGGAATGATGTCTCAAATCATTGTCTAAATTTGAGTAGAAACATTAGTGCATTGTAGAAGACCAAGTGAAACAAGGTCTAAGGTTAAGCATTGTGACTCAACCCTTCTATCACTAATGAGCACTATATTACATGATTACCTTAATTCCTAAAAAATAATTTGGTGATTTAACATTAATAAATACTTGTATATATATTCAACCAAACAATCATCAACTTTTATAAAAGTTTTGCTTTTACAAGCTCTACTCCAACAAGATCTATTTTAATAAACTCTACTTAAAAAAGTCGAACTAAATAAACCAAAAAAATAAGGGTTAAGTAGAAATAACAAATTAAAGCATTGGATAGTGATGTTACAGTTATTTTAAGTCTAGCCCGTTTAGTTGCCGACAGCACAGAATTAGAATAGGTGACTTGTGATGTTTTCTATTGTTTCGAGTTCAGCCTATTGAGGCTTAAAAAATGAGAGAAATTAGAGCCAAATGGCTTGCGATGCTTTTACACATGGGGGAGTTGAATTGCTGGTTGCAAATTAGAAGGGGGGAGTCCAGCTACAGTACAGTAGTTGTACCGGTCTAGCAAAATTTTTGTATAAAAATCGTAAACTCATGAATAAAAATTGTAAATAACTATAGAACAGTTGTAATTCATAATTATATAAAAGTCACAAATTAGTAAATATAAAAATTGTATTATAATTTTTATATTACTTATTTATAACTTTTACATATCTGTTTATAATTTTTATACAAATTGATGTATGGTACATCAGACGTGCCACAACCATTCCCGGAGAAAGGATCATTTAGTGAATATCATTCTTACCCATAAATAATTATGAAAATTGTTATGGCATCCCTATTAACCTATATATAAAGCAGAAATACTATTTTTATAAACTATTTATATAAATTCATTCATACAAAGTAACGTGACATGATATGATATGATAAATAAATACATTGATTAGATAAATATATACTTATAATAAATGATATTAATTAAGATGGATGATGAAATGATCATACAAGAATATCACATCAGTTTGTATAGGTGAGTTTGTATAAATAGTTTATAAGAGTAGCATTACTCTATATAAAGACGTAAAAATGTTGTAAATTAAAACATTAAAAATTGTAAATCAATAAAAAAATTATAAATTATAAATAGATATAATAATTATAAATAAGCGTACAAAACTTATAAAATTTGTATATGTTATCTATATATCTTTTAAAAGATAAATATTATCAATAATTTTGAGGTATTATCAATATCATAAATGGGTTCGTCTTTTTTAAATAGACAAAAATATCCTTGGTATTAGTTTTCCCCTGTTACAACCGTGAGACAGTTTAGGGTTAGTTTGATACCTTTGTATATTAGGTACTAATTTGAAATAATAAACAGTAAAAAAAAAAAGTAAAAAGTTTGAGAAGACAGCACGCACAGAAAATTCTCATTATTTTAAAATTTATTATTATTATTATTTTTTCATTTCAATCGAGCCTCTGTTTCTTTTCGGCCCCTTCTCAGGCCGCTCCTCCTCCTTATAATCTCGTCTCTCTCTCTTCTCAGTCAACCCTTCTGTTTCTTCTCATCTCTCTTCTCCATTAATATCAAATCCCTCGAAATCAATTTAAACTAATGAATGAGAAGGCAAAACAATTTTAAAATAAAACCCACAACTCTGTTGGTATGGGAATTTTGGGGAGCAGTTTTGTGATTGGTAGTGATTTTATTTTAGATTTGTTGTCGCTTCCGTGGGCATGGTTTATAAGTTTGTAGTTGTTCGTGTGACCTTTGTGGGGTTTAGTCTCGGTAGTTGTTCTGATGATCGTGGGATGACGAAAAAGTAGAAGAAACAAAAAAATAAAAAGTAAAATAAATTAAGAGTAATGCTACTTATACATATTATTTATACAAACTTACACATACAAATTGAGATGTAGCATCCCTATATGATCGTCAAATCACCCATATTAATTAATGACATTTATTATTAATATATATTTATCAAATTACTGCATTTATTTATCAAATCACATTATGTCACGTCAGTTTGCATGGATGAGTTTGTATAAGTAGTTTGTAAGAGTAACATTATTCATAAATTAATATTTAAAAGGTAAAGTAATGAAGGGTAAAATAGTAATTATAATTGTCTTCAGTAATATAGGGACTAACGCGGGGTCATTTGACTTTTTTTTTTTTAAAAAAAAAGAAGTCATTTGTGATATTAGTCACACCTTAGGATTATTTATGTAATTTGTCTATTTTTTAAAAATTATTTATAATTTTATATACATTGGGGTACTGCTACCCAGCCTACCCTGAGAGTACCGTAGAATAACCATTGAGTACACTTATTTTTGGTTCATTCTATAATACTTTTATGTACCAATATACCATTTCGTATAAAAATTGTAACTGATATATAAAATTTATAGATTCTTATATAAAATTTGTAAACAATTACAAAAATATTTAAACTATTATATGCCTCGATAGAGCTTTTATACAAATGGTCATTTACAATTTTTTTATTATAAATTTTATATAAATATTTATAAATTTTTTTTGTTTTATACAAATGATGTATCAATAATCAATGTATTGTAGTCAGAACCATATATATATATATATATATATATATATATATATATATATATATATATTTTATTTTTTAATTCATTTGTTAAGCTAAAATGATGGTGTGGAGAGTGGGCCAGGAGCGAGAGGCAAGAGAGAGCAAATGAGCAATTCACAAAAAGGGAGCCAAGTGAGAAAAGAGAACCCGAAAGATGAAAAGGGAAAGGAAACATGTGATGCTTGCTTCATTTGGTAAAGCTTGCTATTTTCTAGGGGTTAATATGCTTGATTAAGGTTAGTTGCTGGGGTTTTGTAAATAGGAAATTATGGGATCGAAAAGGTGAGCTAAGGATGAAGGAATCAAGAAGAAAACAAAAGAAAAGAGGAAAAGAAGTGGAGTTGAGTAAAGAGAGAGGAGGAAAAAAAAGAAAGAAGAAAAAGAAAGAGATAAAAAAAGAAGAAAATAAAGCGATGTTATTTAGAAAGTTTAATCGGTTAATATTTGGTTTAGTAAGGGATTAATTGGTTTGCTCAATTTTGATCTTATTTTATGATGATTAATTTTATAAATTAAATTTGTAAATTTATTTATCTATCTATTCCTATGTTATATGAGATGAAGGAGTGGGAGCCAGTTAGAAAATCCATAAGCTAGTCGGATTTAAGTAACATAATTGTTAGCGGAAAACTTTCAGTTTTCAAGTATTTTGCACAAATTCAATTTTATATTTATAAATCTTTATTATACAAGTAGAGATTTAAACTAAAGGTGCTTTACCGATTATTAGAATCTTTACCATTAGAAAATTTATTTATGATTTATATTGTGAGTACAAATATTAAGTTTTTAGAGAAGATTACAATGTTATTTTTGTGTTAAATATTGTTAAAAGAAAAATGATGAGTAACTATATATACACATATACTACAACAAAAACTATTTTTTGGGACAAAGAAGTTTTTTACGAAAAGTACAATTTTAGTTGTTAATTTTTTTCAACAAAATTTTAACTATCCTCTAGTCGTCATCGAATCCTTGTCGTGGAACGTATCTAATAAAAATTTAAAATGATGTAAATTTATATATTTAGTGAGCAAATTTTTTTGTAGCAAAATTAAATAAAAGTTGTCATTAAAAGTTATTTTGAAGAGTAAGAATTAGTTAGGAAACAAATTTTGCGACGAAAATATTTGGTTGTCAATTAATTGATTCAACAAAGATGATCTTGTTGACTTGGAAAGATTTTTTAATTATAAGATATTTTGTTACTAAATAAATCATTTTGTTATAAATTCTTTTTTATTATTGGGTAACATTATTTTGAGAATCACATATTATTTTTTTACTACAAAAAAAAATTGTCTTAAAAAGGCTGTTATTATCATGAGGTTGTCCGTTCTAAATTGAAGTTAAAATTGTAGAAGATAGTTTTAGAAAAATGAAATAATATTATTATAAATGTTAATTTGGTTTAAAACTATTTTGTTGCTGATAAACTCACAAAGAAACAAATTAATTTGAAAAAATTCAAAAAATAATGCAAATTAAGGGACCTGTTAGAAAAATTATCAAAATAAAAAAATAAAAAAATTCAAAAACTAACAGGTGGTCCGTTCAACTATTCCACTCATTCGTATTCTTCTCTTCAACTTTTCGCAATCTTCCTCCTTTCCTGAAAATGTGTTGTATTCTCTCCTTAACCAATTTTTTTTGTTGATGTCATGGATTGATTGGAAATTTTCCGAGTTGAGGAGTAAAGGAAGACAACTGTTATGTAAGGGAAAGTGGAGGAAATGAAGGAAGTCAACAGATATTGAATAATTGAATTCTTGAGGTATCCAAGTCATTTCACAGCCAAAACGGCTATCCCATAAAAATTTTATGTGAATGGGTCATTTTTCAATCAGATCCCTAAATTTGGGTCATATTTTGAATTTTTGGAATTAATTTTGACATGAGAAACATATTTTTGATATGAAACTTCTAGTTGTATTACATAACAAATGTTGTAGTTAAGAAGTATGTCAATCATGACATCAAATTGTAAATACATTTTGTACATGTAAATCATAAAATGTCATACACATGATGAGTTTTGATCAACTTGTGATAAAATAAGAATATTATTTTTATTCCTATTTTAATGTTTCTAGAATTATATTTTATGAAGTATTTAATTTGGAATAAATATCTCTTTATATTAGAATATAATATCTTGTATCCTAATTAGAATAGGAGAATATTTATTTGTCCTAATTCCTTTTGGAATTTGTTTATAACACTTCCTATTTTATTTTACCTAATCCTAATATGATTTTAATTAGAATTTTTACAGGATTTCCTAGGGGATTCGGTCAGACCTCTCAGTATATATTTTCAAGGCAGTTCAAGCGGCTGTTTGAGGTGAAGATTAAGAGATTTGCGGGTTAGCTGAATTGAGTGCATTTTTGTGAGAGAGTTTATGTCTTGACATTCCAACAATCAAGAAGGCTTTAATGCAAAAGGAATGTCTTCTTTGATTTGATTCTTTGAGTCTTTTAATTCATGTATGAGTGGTAAAAATCGCACATGTGTTGTTGTTTCAGTCTGTGTGAGTTAGTAACCACTTGGAATAACTTGCGGGTTGAGTGTTTATGTAATTCTGCATCAAACGTCGGGTGTTATGTCTAACTTAATAGTGTTCTGTTAAGTTATATGCGACAGAGAGTGGGCAGTGTCACTAGAGTTTATGATCTTTGCGAAGATTTTGTTTGTCAAAGATTAGGTCAGGGTGTGAGAGCGAGTCAGCACTATAAAAGGTCCTAAAGATTGTACAAACAAGAACTTAATGAATTGCAGCTCTATAGCTGTCTGTGGATGTCGGTTTTATAACCGAAACACGTAAAATTCCTCTTGTGCCGATTTACATTACAGTGTACTGTTATATTTCTTATAACTGCATACCTCTAGAACTCTCAATTGGTATCAGAGCAGGTTCATTGATAGACAAGTGAAGAAAACGATCATACTGATCTGGAAGGATGGAGTTTACTCGTACTAAAGGATCCGGAACACAACCACCCATTCTTGATTATGGTAATTATTCATATTAGAAGGTAAGAATGATGATGTATATCAAATCTCTTGATGATAGGGCATGGACTAGCGTACTTAAAGGATGGATACCGCCAATAAAGTTGAATACTTCTGGTGATTCTGAATCGAAACCTAAGGATGAATGGACTGATGAAGAATACCGACGTTCCAGCTGGAATTCAAAAGCTCTCAATGCAATTTTGGCTGCAGTGGACTTAAACAACTTCGGACAAATTTCAAGGTGCAAAGTGGCCAAAGGAGCATGGAACATACTTGAGGTAAAACATGAAGGTACTGCATCTGTTAAAAGATCTAAATTAATGAGATTGAATTCTCAATTTGAAAATCTGATGATGCATGAGGATGAGTCAATTTCTGAGTTTTGCTATAAGATATGTCACATTACAAATTCGGCATACATGCTTGACAAAACTTTCACTGATGCAGAAATTGTTAGCAAGATAATTAGGTCTGTTTCAGATAAATTTCAACCTAAAATTTTAGCCATTAAGGAAGTTAAAAACACTGATGAGATGAGAGTTGATGAGCTGATTGGCATTCTCCAAAATTTTGAAATAAATCGAAGTACTAGGAAGCAAAAAGGTAAAAGCATTGCATTTAATATGAAAACTGAAAAATCTGATGATGAATGTAGTGATGAGCTTGATGAAACTGATTCTAAACAGATTGCTTTTCTAACAAGAAATTATGTCAAGTTTATGAAAAGAAATTTCAGAAAAAAGAATCAAGGAAAGCCATCAAACTCAAGCGAAGAAAAATTCAGAAAGTTTAGCATGGAGAATGACAAGAGGAAGCCAAAACAACCTAAAAAGAAAGGATAAATTCAGTGTTATGAATGTTCTGGTTATGGGCATATTCAATCTGAATGTGCAAATCTCAAAAAGAAGAATAAAGGGCTGACAGCAACCTGGAGTGATGAATCAGAATCCGAGTCAAAAGATCAAGACTGCATGAGCAACTTTGTTACATTTACTACATCTACAACTAACAAATGAAAGTCTGTTATGTCTGATATAACAGAAAATTATAGAACCAGTATTGATCATTCGGATGAAGAAGAAGGACCAGAATACTATAAAGAGTTGCAAGAAACATGCAATACACCCTATGGTGAATGACTGAGTCAGATGGAATAAATTAAAGCCTTGAGGAAGAAGATTGAGGAGCTAGAATGTGAAAAATCCTTGCTGAAAATCAGATCATAGAACTGAAAACTGTTTTGATAAACAAAACAACATATATTGAGAAAATCACAATAGAACTGGTTAAAAGCAAGAGGTGTATTGATCAACTCAAAATTGGAGCAGCCAAACTTGATCAGGTCTTGAACCTTGGGAGAGACAACTCCAACAAACATGGATTGGGATACACAGAAGGTAATGTTGCATCTTCATCAAAAATAGTTTTTGTGAAAGCTTTAACATCAGGTAAGAATTTTGAACTTAACTCTTTAAAGTCAAGTCATAATTCCAAGAGCAGTGAAACATTTGTCTCTCCTCTGAGTTCTTTCAAATCTAGTCCTAAAAAGGTAAGAAAATTCATTCATACTTGTTATTTTTATGGTAAAAAGGGACATATTAGGCCTAGATGCTTTAAATTGTTGAATTTTTTGCATAAAAAATCAAAACAATTCAAACTGTTACCTAAATCACGACTACAGTGGGTTAGGAAAGATAAAACAGTATACCATGTTGCTTTTACTGCACTTAATCATGCTTTTAATGATTTATGGTATTTTGACAGTGGTTGTTCCAGACACATGACTGGAAATAAACTGTTTTTAACCGATTTTAAAGCATGCAGGGATGATAATGTCACCTTTGGAGATGGAGCAAAGAGTTAGATCATTGGTAAAGGCACTTTGAATGTCAAAGGTTTACCCAATTTTCAAAATGTCTTGTTGGTTGAAGGTTTGAAAGCTAATCTTATTAGTATTAGTCAGATATGTGATGACAAGTATGTTGTTAATTTCACACAAAACAAATGTATGGTCTTTAATAATTTTGGTAAATGCATTCTTGAAGGTTTGAAAGCTAATCTTATTAGTATTAGTCAGATATGTGATGAGAAGTATGTTGTTAATTTCAGACAAAACAAATGTATGGTCTTAGATAATTTTGGTAAATGCATTCTTGAAGGTAATAGATCTTCGGATAATTGTTATATGGTTAAGATTGCGTTTCATGCTAGGATTTCGGATTTAAAATTGTGGCATCAAAAATTAGGACACTTAAATTACAAAGACTTGGTTAAATTAACTAAATTAGGTGCTGTAAAAGGAGTTCTTAAACTTGATGACAAAGTTAATGGAATTTGTGGACCATGTCAAATGGGAAAATAAATTAGAAGTTCACACACGACAAATCCACATCTTAGCACATCCAAAATACTTGATTTGCTTCACATGGATCTTATGGATCCTATGCAAATTGAAAGTATTACAGGTAAGAGATACATATTTGTTTGTGTGGATGATTTTTCTAGATATACTAGGGTTGATTTCATTAAAGAAAAATCTAACACTTTTGAAGCTTTCAGGAATCTGTGTTAAGCTTGAAAATAAGCAAAACAGGAACAATGGAAGGATTGTGAGAGTAAGAAGTGATCATGGAAAGGAGTTTGAAAATGTTAGTTGTGCTGACTTTTGCAAATATCATGGAATTGATCATGAATTTTCAGCTCCTAATACCCCTGAACAGAATGGCATTGCCGAAAGGAAGAATAGAACTCTTCAAGGGATGGCTAGAGTGATGCTCAATAGCAAGAAGTGAACAAAAAGGCTATGGGCTGAAGCAATAAGCATTGCTTGTTATATTTCAAATAGAGTTTTTCTTAGACCTGGCACTAATTAGACATCTTATGAAATTTTAAAACGAAGAAAACCTATTTTGAAATATTTTCATGTCTTTGGTTGCAGGTGTTAAATCTTAAATGACAGAGAACTATTAGAAAAATTGGATCCAAGGAGTGATGAAGGAGTCTTTGTGGGATATGCTCAAAACAGCAAAGCATTTCGAGTTTACAATCTGAGAACTGAGGCAGTCATGGAATCTGTAAATGTAGTATTTAATGATCATGATGATTATGCAAAATACTCACAAGAGGAAAGCATAACCAGTTTCACAGAAGAAGCAAAAAAATCAGATCCAGACAGCAATAAAAAGGAAGATGCTGTTGTGAAAGAGGAAACAGCTGCTGTTACACCCGACGTAACAGTAACATCTGACAACTCAGATTTGAACAAAAGTTCAACTCGTAATGGTGATGATAGAAAAGATCCACCCACATGAATTCAGAAGGCACACCCAACAAGCTCTATCATTGGAACACCAGATGGCATGATGAAGACTTAAAGCAAGGTAAGAAATCGGGTAAGGTTTGCATGTTATGTTTCTTTAGTTGAGCCAAAGAATATGAAAGAAGCTTTAAAAGAAGAGGTGTGGATTCAAGCTATGCAAGATGAACTTAATCAGTTTAAGAGAAATGAAGTGTGGGAACTAGTTCCTAGGCCAAGTAATACAAATGTCATTGGAACTAAATGGATTTTCAAAAATAAAACTAATGAAAGTGGACAAGTAGTTACAAAATAAAGCTAGGCAAGTTGTACAAGGTTACACTCAAGTTGAAGGCATAGACTTTGATGAAAGCTTTGCACCAGTAGCTAGACTTGAATCAATCAGATTACTACTTGCAATTGCTTGTTTGCTTGATTTTAAGTTGAACCAAGTGGATGTTAAAACTGCACTTTTAAATGGCTATCTCAATGAAGAAGTTTTTGTTGAACAACCTAAAGGATTTGAAGATCCTAAACATCCTGATTTTGTGTACAAATTGTACAAAGCTTTGTATGGTTTGAAACAAGCTCCTAGAGCTTGGTATGAAAGGTTGACAAATTTTTTGATCAATAGAGGTTATAAAAGAGGCAGCAATGATAAGTCTTTGTTTATGAAACATGCATCTAACTATTTTATTATTGCTCAAATATATGTTGATGACATTATTTTTGGATCAACTAACAAAAGCAAAACTAATGAGTTTGTTAAGTTGATGTAGGAAGAGTTTGAGATAAGCATGGTAGGAGAATTAAATTTCTTTCTTGGATTACAGGTTAAGCAAATGAATGATGGGATATTCATATCTCAATCAAAATATACTAAAAATCTTGTAAAGAAGTTTGGACTTGAGAATGCAAAGCCAATGAAAACTCCTATCAATACTAATCTAAAACTTTCCAACGACAATACAGGAAAAGAAGTTGATGCAAGCTTATATAAAAGCATTATTGGCAGTCTACTTTAACTCACAGCAAGCAGACCAAATTTGAGCTTTAGCGTAGGACTTTGTGCGAGATTTCAAGCAAATCCTAAAGAATCAAATCTTGTAGCAGCCAAGAGAATTATCAGGTATGTTCATGGAACATGTGATTATGGGATATGATTTTCTAAAGATACAAATGATTGTCTTATAGGGTTCAGTGATGCAGATTGGGCAAGAAATGCAGATGACCAAAAAAGCACTTCGGGAGGTTGTTTTTATCTTGGTATTAACTTGGTTTCATGGCACAGCAAAAAGCAAAATTCTATTTCTTTGTCTACAGCTGAAGTCGAATACATAGCAGTAGGGAGCTGTTGCACACAACTATTATGGATGAAGCAAATGTTGAGTGATTATGGTATTGAACAAAAGCCTATAACTATGTTTTGTGATAATATTAGTGCTATAAATATTTTCAAAAATCCTGTTTAGCATTCTAGAACAAAACACATTGACATAAGATACCATTTTATAAGGGAACTAGTAGAGTCTAAGGTGATACACATTGGACAGATCTCCATTGATAGACAATTGGCTGACTTGTTCACTAAGGCATTAGATACAATAAGATTTGAAAATCTAAAAAAAGCCTTAGGCATCTGTCAGTTACATGAATGAACGCTACTTGCTGTTATGTCAGTTACATGAATGAACGCTACTTGCTGTTATGTTAATTATATCTGCAATATCATAAGTTTTCTTCTAATTAAGCATGTGTGAGCTGTGATATAAAAATTGTGTGTATAATTAAATACTGGTTTAAAAATGAAAAATACATAGAGGGCTACCAGTATATGATGTATGAAAGTCATCCATTGAGAGTAACTTCATTGTACCTAGGAAATATGGTAAGGTCACCCACTCTAATGGAAAAGGGTTACCTCTATACATGTGTGAAAGCTACTGTATTATTTAACAAATTCACATTGAGACTAACTTTTATGTGTGTAAGAAGCATGCTCAAGTTGATTACTCAATTGGATTAAGTGATGAAATAATTAAAGGAAAATAAAACAGCTCTTGAATACGTTTTCTTAGAATGATTCATATGATGTTCGGATATTGTTGTTATGTTATTTTTAACTGTGTTCTATTACGTTTTATACAACATACGGTGCTCTTTGTGCTTAGCCGAAATTTGATTTTCTTGTGTGTCCATGTGTAAAAAATGCCATGTCAGCATTATTGAATTGAGGGGGAGAAATTTTAGTGGCGGGAATCCTAATTCTATTAGAATTCCTTATTTAAATTAGAATCAAATTTGAATATCTGTCCATAAATGTCAGTTATGAAATGGTTTTAGAAATAGATTTGATATTAATTTTTGTTAAAAACAAAATTGTTTTTAAATTTGGTCTAATATGTTACGAATCGGTTTTGGGCTTCTCCTGTTCATTTCATACTCCCACAACAGTGTCTTCCCTGTCTCGCATCTTGCTTCTCTCTTCTTGTTCTGGAAATTTTTTTTTCTGTAGACCAGTAATCCTAACCATGGCGAGAGCAACTGGTTCGACAAAATCCACCAGTTCTTCATCTTCTCACAGCGACTCCAATTACAAAAAGAGTGACAGTGCACCGTCATCTTCGATGCAACAAGTCTATATAGAGATCGCTGTTGATCCCGTCATGAGTGCAGATGAGCAATTGGCTCCAAGACTTCGTCAGGTGCTTTTGGCACTTGTGCTGAAATCAAGGGGGAGATCAAGAGGAGGGAGTTTTTTGATTTTTGATTTTCTGATCTTTTTGTTATGTCTGATATAACTTTGGTTACTTACTTTTGTTTTGTTTATATTTTTGTTGCTTATTTCTCAAGGGATGTAAGTAAGTAGTAAGGGGGAGTAAGAAGAACTTCTTATGTTTGCTTTATGTGTGCATTCAAGATATCTTACGTTGATGAATGTTTTGCTTGGATGTTTTTGATCTAATCATGATCTGATTACATTGATTGATATAATTGCTCTGATCATGAATTGATTAAAGTGTGTTGCTTGATCCGTTTGACAAAGTCATTTTGATTGCAGATATACTTATTTTGACAGTGTTCTGTTATGAGTTTTGTAATAGCTCACTGGTTAATTCTTTACAAATGATAATTTCTGTTTGCTATTTCATGATAGCTTATTGATATGATTGACTTAGCATGTGTGATGTTCTTTAATCAGAAACAGTTTGATGTTTTCATCACAAGTTGCCAAAAAGGGGGAGATTGTTGGTGTCAAAGCCTACTATATATGCATGTGTCATGCACATGATGAGTTTTGATCAATTTGTGATAAAACAAGAATATTATTTTTATTCCTATTTTAATGTTTCTAAAATTATATTTTAGGAAGTATTTGATTTGGAATAAATATCTCTTTATATTAGGATATAATATCTTGTATCCTAATTAGAATAGGAGAATATTTATTTGTCTTAATTCCTTTTGAAATTTGTTTATAACACTTCCTATTTTATTTCTCTTAATCCTAATATGATTTTAATTAGAATTTTTACAGGATTTCCTAGGGGATTCGGTCAGACCTCTCACTATATATTTACAAGGCAATTCAAGCGGCTGTTTGGCGTGAAGATTAAGAGATTTGCGGGTTAGTTGAATTGAGTGCGTTTTTGTGAGAGAGTTTATGTCTTGACATTCCAACAATCAAGAAAGCTTCAATGCAAAATGAATGTCTTCTTTGATTTGATTATTTGAGTCTTTTAATTCATGTATGAGTGGTAGAAATCGTACATGTGTTGTTGCTTCAGTTTGTGTGAGTTAGTAAACACTTGGGATAACTTGGGAGTTGAGTGTTTATGTAATTCTGCATCAGACGTCGAGGGTTATGTCTAACTTAACAGTGTTCTGTTAAGTTATATGCGACAGAGAGTGGGCAGTGTCACTAGAGTTTATGATCTTTGCGAAGATTTTGTTTGTCAAAGATTATGATCTTCACATGACATATTTTCCTATCAGGGTCACAAGTATTACAATACTTATGTCAGTAATTAAAAAAAATATTGAAGATTTTGACAACTAAGAAAAAATATAATTGGTCAAAATTAATTGATTTAATAAATAAATAAATAAATAAAAATAAATGTTTGTATACATAGGATAAGAATGTGTGTTATTAATTGATGAAAAGATATTAAAGTAAACAAACAAACAAACTATAATAAAATTCATCTTCCTTCCAATTTTTACTAAATTTATAATACACACCAACTAAGTACCAAATTATTATAAAACATTTGCATACCAAATTAGAGAAAAAAAATATGCACAACCCTAAGATTTGCACACGGTAACAACTCTCTCCTTGCTGTTTGGTTAGTAACACCTGGCCCTCACTTTTATACATCGTTAGACAAAAGTTGATAGTGTTAAGGTTTTGAGAGGGTATCATAGAATAAATGATTGGCCTTGAAGGATGTTGATAGCGAGAGGGTGAGTAGATTGACGAGTGTGAGGCTAATAACAGTAGTAGATTAAGAGTCATCACCGACAAATGACAATGGTGACCATGATGGAAGGGGGCATACAAGTCGAAGAGCATGAAAGCCAATGTTGTGGGTAGTGATGAAAACGTGCGCTGTTGTGGTGGTGCATAGAATGGCATGTGCTTATTTTATATATATATTTATGTATGTATGTATGTATGTATGTATATTTTACTCATATCTCGTAATTTGGTTAGGATGATTCGAAGGTTGTGATTCCCTTTACTTTTGTTGATTCCTTTATGGGTTTTGGGTTGTTTTGTTTAGCTTGATTTCAAGATGGTGCAATAATTCTATGACATGAGAGCGTTACTAAGCATGGGCTTAATGGTAAATTCAAAGGAATTAAAAATTGTTACAATGATCAATAGTGCACTGGAATCAAAATCAAAGGCAAATTTGGAATAAAATTGGAACAAATGTGGAGTAAAGGAATTTACAAAAGATATACCATTGGAAATATCTTGAAGTCAACTTTCTAACACATTTTACAATGTATAATTTGGAGTTTCCTATATAAAGTTATCATTATTCCTTCACAGTTGGTTTAAAATCAATGCAATGTAAAGACCAGGGAATTGGAGCTATTAAGCTTAGTTATAGTATTTTTATTAGTTCAGAAGTTAGTGATCTAAGAGTTATCTGAATTGTAATTTTTATTGGAACCAAGGAATACAATTAAATGGTGTCATTTACCTATACTTGACGGGTTTATCTTTTACCCATTGTTGAAGTTCCAAGGAAGCTATTTAGGTTTTAAGTCTTGTACTCAAAAGATAATAAAGCATTATTGAATTTGAGCCTTACTAGAATTTTAGTTTTCATTCTTATTTCTTTAAACTATGTATCTCTTGGTGGATTTCATACAGTCTTTGTTAAGCCTTGTATCCCTTATTAAACTTCATTGGGTGGTGAATTTTTTGTATCCCTTTGGTGTTTTGCTTAGGTGGCGACTTTATCCTCCATTTGGGAGTGTTTCTTGCATTCCATTTCCCTTGTTTTGGCCATTGGTTATGTTGTTTATAAACTTTGTAATCCTACCTTATTTTGGGGTAATTTGGTAACCCGATATTACAATTCCCTTTGGTTTGGTTGTTTTGGGCATGGGTTACAAGCTTTGGATATCAAGGGTAAGATGTTTGCCAAAAACGATATATATGTTGAGAAGGTTGTCATGAAGAAAACAAAAATCCTTTTTTTTAATAATTTAATTGATCTTAACATAGCAGGTCGACTTGTTGGGAATATTTATAATAAATCTGAATAATAAAATCAAACAACAACATATTGAATAAATATAAGAATAGAAATTAAATTAACATAACAATAAATTAAATAAATATAACAAGTAAAGAGATAGAGAAAGAAATATGTGGCTTGAGCACTTGGAATGCATATTAAAGGCATTGTTCTAAAGCCAAAGAGTTCTCCTCTTGTGCGGGTAATATCAATACTCAAGGGCTCCAAGATACAAACTAATGATCACGGCATATCTCCTCAGTGAGCACAATCAGATGAAGAAAATAACATTTCTCCGTGTGTCACAATTGCTTAAAAAACATAGAAAATACTTGAATATATTCTCATAGTGTTAGAACCTTGAGACTCCTTTATATAGTAGTCTCCTAGCTTAGGTAACTTAAAAATTAATTCTTGAAACTCCTAAGCCATAAAGTTCTTAATAAAAATATGTAAATTACAAATAATAATTTTTGTAACTCATGATAAATTAAATATCAAATTAATATTATAACTCATGATGTAAAATAGTTGTTTTAAACCTTTTATCGCCAATAGTCCCCCATAAAAGGTTTAAAACTTTAAAGCTTTATAAAATAAAATATTTGGACAAAAATACTCATAAAATAAAAAATACATATAAAAAGCAATATTCTATTATGTAA
This sequence comes from Boswellia sacra, assembly GCA_013180625.2. NCBI lineage: Eukaryota > Viridiplantae > Streptophyta > Magnoliopsida > Sapindales > Burseraceae > Boswellia > Boswellia sacra. The sequence goes on from SNVD02005642.1 coordinate 64,814, forward strand.
TGGGTGTAGGTACTTTTCGGGTCTGAACCTACACTTAATATTGATGATATCCATTTGAGAAAGCTGTGTGAACAAAGTCTTGAACTCGATTTCTTGACCAAACTTCAAATTATCACACGCATAGTATTGACGAAGATATGGTTTTGGTGGGTTAGTGCTTTAATGTCCATATGTTTAGTCTTGATTCTCATTAGAGTTTTATAAAACAACCCAATTCTTATAGTCACAGCCCTCGCAACGCTCTCACTTAGGTGATTCCCCAAAAGGTATATGTGACCTATACCTCATAAGAGTATCTAGCCTTTGGACTCATTCATGATAAATATCATTTATAACATCACATACAACAAGCACTTTGTCATAGGGATGAGTAGGATCATATCTGCTCTAATTATGTCAATATATATAGTCATGCTTACAAGTCACGTAGTGCGGATCGTTCCTACCCATTGAACCTCCTTCATGGGATCTCCAATCATAGAGGTTGGGTTACTTCCCCAGGTGACTCCCTTCGGGCTTAAGTACATCCCCCTTGACAATTTAATCAATTAATTACTTGAATATAGCATGCTTAGATTTTCCATGAACGTGCACTATTCTATTTCATCTTGGGAAACTTGTCCTTCATCCGATAATTGCTTCCACTAGTTCTCCTAATCTAGTTACATTAACTTTCTCCCAAAAGGAATGTTAGAGAGCACAAGAATATTAAAGACGCAATAAAGAAAATTGAAGGAGCACTTAATCACCTCGTAAGTAATAATATTTTCAAACTCATACACAAAATTAATAATCATCTACTAATTTATAATATTACCTTTTTCTCAAAATATCATAAAAATATTAACAACCAAATATATAGAAAACCCCTACATTAGGAAATATTTTAATGCACTGACAATAACTTCACCAAAAATTAATGCTCTAATTTGTTGAATTTTTAAAATAATGGAAATAACAACTCAACTCATATCATTATTGTCCAAAGATTAATAACTAAAAATTTGATACCTCTTAAAAATTGAAACCCCCACATTAACATAATATTTATTGCTATTCTCATATTAATAAGATATATATTACTATAGTAGCAAATATAATATATAATAATAATTATTACAATATTATAACATGTATATATAAGTTTTCAAACATACTCAAGGTGCATCTTCCAATGCAATAACATACCAAAGTAATATATCAAATGTTCTTATAATCATAAACAATAATTACACTCAAAACAATGATTTTTCATAACTGAAATATTTATTAGACCATAATAAAAACTAATAAGAGGTCTTGATAATAAAACTAATCTACGTAACTCGTCTATATTATTTGAAAACAATAAGAAAATTTCAATATTTACAAGACAAGCATAATAAAATAAGTTGGTATATGAAATTAAGATTCATATAAAAGCAAGAGAAACAAATAATCTCTTCAACATATTCTAGTAACTGCAAACTATTAATATCTAGAATTAATAACTACAAGAATTTATTAATTTATATCAGAAGAAAAAATCCAAAAATATTTAGCATAGTATACACATGTAGTGTCACAAATACTGTAATACAATATACTTAAAATCATGCATTTGCTATTAAGATCGATTTCTTGAAACATAACATTTGAAAAAATGACATGTTTCAATCTCTTCTAACACAACTAAAAAATGAATTAAAATAAATAAGTGTAACAATTGTTTGTAACTCAAAGCATCATGCACTAATAGTCTAATTCTACAAAATATGTATAATCACAAATAAACAAAGATTTAATATATCACACGAGCATTATTAGATGGTAAATAAATTATCATTCTAACTAGATAAGAGTGGAAATAACATAAATAATTTTATATTGCCTCAAATAAAAAAAAATTACTACCATCATTATTGTCTTAAGGTTGATTAAAGAGATCTAATCTGGATACTAAGTTAAGCTATCAACTGTGAATAAACCATGTGTTGTCTGAAAGCATTAGGCTCTCTCCAAGATCAAAATAAAATATTCTAAATAAACAATGTTAGGAGAATAGTTTAGTAAAACATAATATTTAAAACACAAAAGCTATGCAATTATCACAATGTTTGAACTACATTTATCTGTTTTTTATAAATCATATATATAAACATAGCGAAGTTGAAATCTACATGTCAAAGTATAATAATAATGCCATATACATATTTTAATGTAACATTAATAAAGAAATAGAAAATTAGCAACACACTTTCACAACTTATGCAAGCTTACATTTCTAATTTTTATACATTCACGCATTTGTAACTCATGCAAGTACAATGACTTAATCAATGTTGTACTCTAGATCACAAAAAAAAAAAAAAAAAAATTCACACAAATATATATTCACAATATAAAGAAAAAAAATCAATCCATTAACTATATCTCAGTTAAACTATATAAGTAGTGGAACAATCAAAATATATCATCATAACCAAATCTTATAGACCTCTAAAAAAGCATATCAACATAACAATATCATTTGATAAACAAAATAAAACAAGCAATCAATACACTCTAGAAATTAATCATGTTATATGCCACCTAGTGATAAATTAAGCTTTTAAGATAAACAATAAAATATATAAGATACTCTTTGGCTTTAGATTGTTGGGAATATTTATAATAAATCTAAATAATAAAATCAAACAACAACACATTGAAGAAATAATAAAACATAAATTAAATTAACATGACAATAAATTAAATAAATATAACAAGTAAAGAGATTGAGAAAGAAATATGTGGCTTGAGCACTTGGGAAGCATGTTAAAGGCATTGTCTTAAAGCCAAAGAGTCCTCCCTTTGTGTGGGTAATATCGATACTCAATGGCTCTAAGATACAACCCAATGCACATAGTCTATCTTATCAATAAGCATGATCACTGGAAGAAAATAACATGTCTCCATGTATTACGGTTGCTGAAAAACATAAAAAGTACTCAAATATTTTCTCATAGTATTAGAATCTTGAGACTCCTTTTTATAGTAGTCTCCTAGCTTGGGTAACTTATAAATTAATTCATGCAACTTACAAGCCATAAAGTTCTTAATAGAAACATGTAAGTTACAAATAATAATTTTTGTAACTCATGTTTTTATGTATTTGTAACTCATGGCAAACTAAGCCTCGAATTAATATTGTAACTCATGATGTAAAATAGTTGTTTTACACCTTTATCTCCAACAGGACCATTGACATAGGCTTTATGAAAAGGAAAAAAATTTGCAATAAATGCAACAACAAAAAAGCCATGTAAATTACATTATGAAGCTTACGCCCCACTATCTTCTGAAGAGTTGTTCCTTGTTGGAAGCCCTATAAGACTCTTATTTGAACTCGAAAGCTTCAGATTACCTTTCTCTCCTATAAATAGATTAAAAAGAAAAAAGTGAAATTAATGTAGGTAACATAAACCATGATCAAGTTGTTGAAATGCAAATTAGGAGGTGTAGCTAGAATTGTTGGCTTAGCTTTACCTGCGATCATTTTATTGTTTTAGCTCTTTCAAAGTCACAATTTTGCCAAGTTTTTGTAATACCAAATTGAAGAATGAAATGAGTAGTGTAAGGAAAAAAAAATGAGTTGGAAGGTGAACTTGTTATCAATTACATAAAAGATGAGGAAAGACAAAAAAATATAGAAAGAAATCAATAATTTAGGTAAGTAATACATTGGGAAAGTAATAAAAGATGAAGGAGGGAAAATAAAAAAATTTAAAGGTGCAAGTTAAAGTGGGAAATAAAAATTTGAAGTGTTAGATAATAAAATATATGTTAAATATATATTGTAAACTAAAAATATATAAGAATTGTAAAGTAATTTTATTATTAATACCATTAAACATACTGTAAATAAAAAAATATCAATTAACTATTTTAATTGATTTATAACATATAATGTTAATACTAGACATAACACACCAATATTTGTATGCATGAAAGAAATAAATTTATTGATATTTTACATCAATAATATATATAAACAATCATTTAGAACTATAGTATTAATACATAATTTGTGTTCTTTATGGTTTTGGGTTTGATAATGTAAAAATTTTATCAATTGAGAATCAACCAATGTAGCTTCACTATGGATAATTAGAGATTGGGTAGTATGAGTCCCTGGTGATAGAACTGACCTCATAAACAAACCAAGTGAATCAAATTAAATTGTAATACAAATTATAGTAAATAATCTAAAATTAATAATAAAAAACCATACTTGTTTGAAGAATCATAATCTTGTCGGAAATTAATTGTTACATATTTAAATAATTAATATGTTTAGTTTAGTGCATAATGTAAATTGATATTATCTATTTTTATTCTAAATAATATTACATAATACATATATTGATCAAAAATAGGAGGTTGAAATTTATAAGTGTTATCCAGTGGGACGATATTTGTTTATCAAAACAATTTATATATCATTGAAATCATAAAAAATTACCACTGCCTATATCTTTTCAACTATATGATACTAAAATGGATCATAACAAACATGTTGAATCTAAACTTAAAAAGTGAAAGTAAGTAATGAAATGAAAATTTACCAATATTTGGATCCAAAGATTGATTAATTATGGACCTCTAAGGGAGACGTAGAAATCCAACCACCATTGGTTTGTGGATCCTATCTGCAGAGTAAAACAACCAAAAAGCCCTTTTTGATAAAAGGTCAATGAGCCTAAGAGTGCTTGGAGTTGGTGCACATTGATGTGTATGGCCCTTGAACATGCAAGCCGTATGTCAACTCATCTATCATGTTGAATCTCAAGATTTTTTTTCTTTAATGTATACTGAATTCAAAAATTTGAATACTTGGAAAAGTTGAAATAGAATGGTGTTGTTAGTAATCTAACTCAAAATAAATCACGTAAATATTGTAATTTATTAATTACATCAACACAATTCATAATTTATTACAAATAAAGACAGCGTTGATTGCATTTTCACATTGAATAGTATTGTCTTGTGTATAATAAACAGTAATGATTTGGTAGAAAATTATACCCAAGACATGCGTTACTGTACAAGAATGATACATCACCCTATTTACGATTTGATAGTACTGATAGCCAAGAAGAATGATGAAAGTACCCGCATCATCCATTTTGAAGACATCCTGTTATTTCATTCGTTTGGCCTTTTGCTAGCGGTCTGGTTGCTTGATCTCTACATGAAAATTTTGAAATTAAAAAAAATGAAAGGATTAATGGGAAGTCATAACAACATCTAAGTAACGATTTAATCATTAGGATGCATAACATAAAAATATAAATATAAATTTAGACATATAATGAGGTTAGAATGTACGACTTTCTAAATAAATTAACTAGCTGCATAATAATTCTCATTAATCTCAAAACTTAAAATGACAAGAAACGACGGATAACAACATTTAAACTCTAATAAAAATAGCGACAGCAATGATGATAATACGCTGTTCATGATGATTGAATAGATGATTGTAATGGAAGCAGCTATCACTCATGTTATGTTCCATTAAAAATTTAACGGATATGAATGATATATTTTAACTACCACAAAGATTCATGTATGCTTTCGTTTGGTTTACTTCTTGTAAGTTTGAAAGGACATAAAAAATGAGAATGAGTCATTATTGATAATTCGCGAAAGAAAAATATTAAAATTATATTAAAATTTCACTTTAAAATCTGGAGATTCTGTGCACAATTCTGGCTGCCGCACGATATAGATTTGATCGCCGTGACTATGTCCCTTGTAAATGTCCTGATTTCTGTGCCAAGTCCACAATGCATGGGTTGAATTCACAACCTACAAGAAGACACATGAAAAATAATCTTAAAGATCACAAGTTGTGAATGGAAACCAGGGAAAGAAAAAACCGAACAAATTATAAATATCATGAGATCTTTGTAACATTGATTAAAAGGGGTCTAAGAGCACATATACCTCAAGGATTCCATGTCCAAAGCTACTTTCTCTAAATGCACTCCACTCTGGTTGTTTGCTCCAACAAAACTTGCCTTTAGCCGGACCGGATGAGAAGTTGAAGTGGCAAACTTGTCCCGATTGTTGTGGGGGAACCTCAGCTGACGGACACTTTCCAACGTCATCTGCATGATCAACTTCAACTTGCTCAATATTTCCACCATCTCCGACTGTTATATGAACGGGACCACATGGATCCAATGTATAATTATAAACTCTATTCATCCTTTCATAAGCATGAACCTGCAAATTAAAAAGGCTAAATATTCTTAGTAAGAAAGAAACGTATTTTGGATTTGCTACTCACCTTCTATATACTTTCTCTAAGTTGTTCTGATAAACTCTGTGAACAAAGTATAGGGGAAGCACACTGCAATAATAAAGCTCAAATGCAGCTAGCACTTTACTTAAGATCCTTGCTTTCTAACATATCTAATTACTTCATTATTGCCTATTCGTCTTCAAAACATCACGAATGAATGAATATAAAAGAAGAAATTTATATCTTAATTGCTAACCCATGTATGAAGTAATTCCTCATTTTATAGATTGTTTACTGAAAACCCATAGGGAAAATTAAAAATGATTAATGATAGTAAATGATTAACATATCTAATAGATTTTTTTTTTTTTGAAATATCTAATCTATTCAAAAATGATGGTAAATGATATTTCTAAAATCTATGATAACACTAACCTATTTAATTTCAGTTGTAATTAATAGGGAAAATTCAAAAAAAAAAAAACTTATTTTAGGGATGTCTTTGATAACTATTGGCTCAAAAATGGTGCAAATGCTCTTATTTAAAATATACATCAACCATTGTTACAAATCCTTTATTTTATTGTTTCTTCTTCCTTTTATTCTTTATTGAATTAGATAGCTTTCACATTGCAACCTCACAAAGTAGATAAAGTTCAGGCAAAGCACTTCAAAATCAACTAGATCTAGTAGAAAGGAAAGTGAAGTTAGCTACAAACATTAAGGCTATATTTCTCTCTCTAACTAGTATGAAATCCCATGAAATTCAAATAATCCTTGTTTGTACATAGTATATTTTGCTTTTTTTTTTTTTTTTTTTGCTTTAAAATCAAAGAATGAGCTTAGAAATGGATTATTAAGGTATGAAAGTTGCATTTTTAGATTGAATGGTGAAATTGTTGAGTTTCGGCTTTTCCTAAAAAATCTCGATAAAATCGTGACACTTATTAAGCTGTCTAACAATGTCTGATAATATCTAACAGTAGATATCAAGTGTTTGATAGTCAAACAGAAGACATCCAACAAGGAATCAAGCTTTAGACAGTTCGCCAAAAGAAATCAGACACTAGGCACCCGACATCAGACGCACCTTCAATCAAATGCCGGATGTCAGAAGTATCTTCAGCCTTCTCCCTTCCACCATTAACAGCCACTAAAGTTTCAATTTAAACAATCTCAACACAAAAATTTTAAAAGAAAATATTTAAAAACACTGCAAACACACTAACATCATCAATCTAACATTTTCACCAATCTTACAACCAAACAACGTCATTTTCGAACCCCAGATTTAAATTTCAAACACATCCAAAACACTTCATTTCTTCTTAATTAAAAATCGAATGATTTGTACAATTGCCAAACGAAGTGAATAGCAATTGAAAGAAGGATGTTATTGAAGAGTTGGAAAGTTAGAAACAATTATATATGTGAAGGAGGGAATGATATATATAAAATTTATACAAGGATATTTGCGTTATTTCTCAGCCAAGAGGCCCACCCCATGTAAAATTTAGGGGAAGGGGTGGTTAAAGAAATCCCTAAAATAGGGTTATTTTTCAAATTTTCTCTAATTAATATCACTTGTATTTCATGTGTTCAACCCAAAGGCTTAACATATACATTAGGTAGAGTATGACCAACCTTTTTACAAACCTAAGGTTCTATCTTAAACATCCAGTAAAGGACTTTGACACTTATATTGGAATATAGTATCAAAGCAGATAGTATAAAACATAAAAATTCAAACCATAAGCGGTCCAACCAATTAATTTTTTTTCTTTTTTATTTACAAGGTGACATTGAGATAAAATCTATTATATAGAAATTTCAGCCAGATTAAAAGTGGGTGTTTTATAGAGGTTTTGTTTTTCATTTAAAAAGAAAATTGCATGAAATGATGGTTCCTTTGAATTCAATTTAAATTTTTAAAATTAAAGGCTTTATAATATAATATTAGAGTCAAAGTAATAAATAACTAATTAAACTTGCGTTCTCGATCCCTTTATTATGCTAATTAGATATTTAAGCTCCATGCAACTACCTAAAGGCACCCATATGCATATATCATATTAAACATGTATCTAAACCAAAATACGTTAAAGACAATTTTTCCCAATTGATCTACATGAATAAAGAAAATGCTTAACTTACATGAGCAGAAAGAACAATGTCGACACCGTTTTGATACAGAATTTCTTCCATTTCTTGTCTCATGCATTCAAATTCTTGATAGTGTGCCGAGTAGCTATTATACCAAGGCGTATGCATTGCAGCAACAAGCCAAGGGGTCACAGTGCGGTTAACATGTTGCAAGTCTTTCTTTAGCCACGCATATTGTGCTCCTAGAATTGAGAATAACCAAACTCAAAAGTACAAAAAAAAAAAAAAAATGATTGAGAACAATATTAGAACCGTGATGTGGATCGTGGTACTGCAGTTACCATTGCTAGTATAATCAACAAACGCTCCCAACAAGATGAAATGTATTCCTCCCGCATCAAAAGAGTAGTAGAAGTTACTGTGAGAACCGCTCTCCTCTGATGGAACTGCAAATCTGGTCAAATAAGATTCGAAAGTTATCTCAGCGACTTGAGGCTCAATCTCATGGTCGCCTTCAAGGACCATCATAGGTATTCTTGAGGTCAACGGCTCCATAAACCTAAAAATATCCCATTCAATCTCATGAGCTAGTGTATAAATTTAACAAAAATTTACTTCATTTATTTAGAAGTTTACTAGCATGTTCAAGGTTACATATAGTGCTGGAATTTTTTTTTTTTTCTCCTGATATACACTTCACAACGGGAAGGATGACTGACTTTAGGCTTGTATACATATAACGAATTCCTACGGCGCCAACTGTTTGCAATCTCATATGGTAAAATATATTGAGTAACTAAAAAAGAATCATAAAAAAGAACAATAGATTTAATGGGATTATGATATATCATATATCACACACACACAGATATATATATATATATATATATATATATATATATATATATTTATATATAGATATATATATATATATATATTTCTTGTGCCTTATTAGTTAAATAAATTAATTGTATTTGTAGAATTATTGGAAAAATTACCTTCCCCACCCATCCCAGCGGGGTTGATATGTCTGTTTTATAGGTGAATTCCCTAATTCACCAGTTGTAAGGTACTCATTTGCGTAACATATGTCTCCAATCATTAGTACCAATGAGGGATCATTCTTCAACAAATGATCAATTGTGGTTGAGGAATTGCTTGTCAGACCCAGATCTCCTATTACTGCGATTCGGCCAGGATATGAAGTTGGGCTAGGCAATGGTAAAGTTTCAAAGACACGCTCTTCACTTATAGCAAGATAATTGCTATCCCCACACCTGTAATAGTATTTTGTTCCAGGTTTAAGACCTACAAATTACTATGAATTAGTAATTATTCTGTGGACTGTCTTACATCTTAACAGGCTAGCTAGCTGGTGTCAAACACAATATGAGAATTTGATGGAGAAAGAAATATCTCTATAATTGTTATTAAAAAAAAGAAAACTGCTCATATAACTAAGCTATACAATCGTTACCATACATTATAATGTAGCACAATATATATTATTGAATAGATAAAAGTAAAGTAGAAAATCGTTCAAATTATAATATTTAACTGATCATATCCAATCATATGTGATTATTAATCAAATAAATTAATTGCACGTTGCATAAATCAACTGTAGCTACGTATATTGATGCTACCATGATTAATTATTACTTCTCATGATGGAATTTCTTATTACTATCTGATCATAATGTTAAGAACAAAACTTCAAATACCAATTATCAAATCAACTGCAATAATTCCATAAACATATTTCTTATATTAGAAAGTAATGATATTCTTTCCAATAAATAATTTACAGATACGTAATATAGAACTATGTATGAACTATGCAATTTTTCAAGCAACCGACAAAAATATAACAAATGAGACAAATGGCAATCGAACAAAAATCCTAAAAAATTACAGTTTGCCCCGGACTTTTCTCTCTTCACGTGCGCCTTGTTCCTATGCAGCATGCAAGCTGCAACTCTATAATGTTCCATGCCTTGTTCAACCGAGGTCGGTCCATTCAGTCGCAAAAAAGAAATAAAAGTAACTAAAATTAAATGGAATTTTTACTTACCATCGATCCTCACATGGTGAATGATGGCAGAACTATAATTCAAGAGGCCCTCGTATGGATACAATTGGCTATAAACAGTTGCGTATCCTATCCTTTTACTTGTATAATTTCCAGGTTCTTTGCCATACCAGACCTCACTCGCAACTGTTGAAGGGTCAAGAGCAGTCACATTAGCGCCAATTTGTGCATCGCCTGCCCAAAACCAACCAACCAACCAACCTACTTCAACAAATCAATCAGAAAAACAGACAAACTAATAAAACCTCTTGAGATTGCAAAGACAAGTACCCGTAACCCAAGAAACCCACATTGAAGTTGGTGAAGAGAGTGCTAGAGCTATCTGTTCCGGGAAAATTGAAGTGACATTCTTCTTGAGCCTTGGATGATGCAGTGGCAAGTCATCACTCCCTCTACGTAAGGATGAATCAAAACGACGAGTTACAGGCTCGAATGGACCTTCTAAAGTAGTTGGTATTCGTTGTTGTGTGACAACACCCTTTGTCACAACCAAGAACAAGGTTAAAACAACCTTCAGAGCACAGTCCTTCATTAGAGTCTCTTGATGACCAAACTTCTTTGTTCCAGCAGTGGCTTTTTATCACATTATATATTTAAGATTGGAGTGATTGTTTCAAGATTCTTGAAAGACAAGAATTGCTTTTGGTGGTGTGTCAGTGTCAGTGTCAATTGTCTATGACTGTGCTGCGACTGCGGAGTGTGGACTCAATCCAGTGACTGTTCAACCACTGGCATCTTTTATGTATATATAACTGGAATAATGGAATTAGCATAATTTAGGGAAAAGTCAACAAACACCTTGAGGTTTGGCTAAACTGCAATCAAGAGTAGGGAAACTGCTACAGTCCGGCAGCTGGGCCGATACAGCTGGTACTGTAGCTTAACAGGCTGCATGAAGACGAAAACGCTAACCGGCTGCTTCAGGTTTCGGCTCCAGGTTGCGTTCTGCCTTCAGACACAGTTCGTTTCCCGCCCATCATTGCTGCCCATGCGCAATATGACATTAAATTATATCAATTAAAAATATATAATAGTTCTAAAATAAAAATGCAAATTTTCATAAGCGTATTTGACAAAAAGAATTAATTGATTAAGATGATTTACTATATTTTTATAGCGATTTTTGTTAGTAAACAGAAAAAATATAAATAAAAATTTTTATAATTGTATAGTACAATTGTGTAGTACAAAATAAATCATAAATTAATTAATTATGTTTTAAATATATGAAATTTTTTTATATATGGATAAAAAAAGTCGAAAGATATTTTTTTGGTGAGTATAACCATAGTCAGATTTTTATAGAAGCTGAAAATAATTTGAATTTTGGTTGTAGTGGAGAAAGAACAAGCTGGAAAAATCAAATAATTAAAAATCCATTTAAAGGTCGTAACCAGAACTATAAAAGTCATAAACCGGAAAATAAAAGTATTAATAGAATTTCTTATTCATGCGTTATGCAATTGTGACCAACATTTTTCAATGGCTTATAAAAGTGGAAACCAGACATATAAAAGTAAAAAACAACGCTATAAAAGTCGTATATATTTTTCATATGTCATGGGATTTAACTTATGTTTCCCAAAGTCTTATAAAAGTCGTAATGTGATATATAAAAGTCATAAATAAAGCTATAAAAGTTGTAAATACTGTTTTTGCAACTTAAAATTCAACCAATATTCCCCAAAGCCTTGTAAGTGTTGTATCCAGACATATAAAGATGGGAAAAAGGCTTTTAATAATTGTTAGTATTGTTCCTGTCTCCCATAATTTAACGAGTATTTTTCCGAAGTCTTATAAATGTCATAAACAGACGTACAAAAGACGGAAACAAGGCTATAAAAGTTGTTATTACTGTTATTGTCTCACAGGATTTAACGAATATTTTCCAAAGTCTTATAAATATCATAAGTGGACATATAAAAGACAGAAACCAGGCTAAAGAAGTTGTAATTATTGTTCATGTGTCATGGGATTTAACGAATATTTTCTAAAGTCTTATAAATGTCGCAAGTAGACATTGAAAAGACATAAAGAAGGCTATATAAGTTATGAATATTGTTCATGTCTCATGGAATTTAATGAATATTTCCTAAAATCTTATAAATGACGTTGTAAGTTGGTATATGAAAGACGAAAAAAAAGGCTATAAAAGTTGTAAATACCTATATAAAAGTCGTAAAACTCATAATTACTTTTCACCAAATCTTAGCCAAAGAATCATATTTCCAGGAATACCCCTATACTGTATCATACAAAAGTTGTAAACTATAAATAAATATCGTGTCTGAATGAAAAAAATCGTAGAAAAGTAAATAAAATTAGTGATCAAACTTACTCATCATGACTTATGGCATCAAAGTAAAATTTTGCAAAGCCTTATAAAGTCGTAACTAGACATATAAGAACTCGTTAAAATGGCTATAGAAGTTGTAAATCTCTATATAAAAGTCATTTAACTTCAATATTCCTTTTCACCAAGCGTAGTCATAGTCATCAAGTGTTTATATTTCTGACAATGGCCCTCTACAATTTCATTTAAGAATCATAAATTATGAATAAAAGTCATAACTAAAGGTAAAAAAATCATAAACAAGAGAATAATAGTTGTAAGTTAAGACACTATTCATGACTTATGAGATTTAACACAAACTTGCCAAAGCCTTACAATTGTTGCAACTGGACTTATTGAAGTCGCAAGAAAAGCTATAAAAGTTATAAATGACTAATATAAAAGTCGTAAGCAACCCCTCCACAATTTCATCTTAGAGTCGTAAATTCTAAATAAAAGTCGTATCTAAAGGTTAAGAAATAATAAACAAAAGAATAAAAGTCGTAATGGAAGTCACTGTTCATGCCTTATGGGATTTAATCAAAATTTCCCCAACTCTTAAAGAGTTGCAACTGAACATATAAAACTCGTGAAAAATGTGATAACAATTGTAAAATGCTTTGTACAAGTCACAAAGCGCACTATTATAAATTCGTATAAGAGTCGTAAATTCTTAATAATAGTCGTAATTTAGGGTTAAACAATAGTAAAAAAAAGACTAAAAGTGGTAATGGAAGTCATTGTTCATGCCTTATGAGATTTAACTGAAATTTCTCCAACTCTTATAAAAGTTGCAACTGAACATATAAAACTCGTGAAAAATGCGACGAAAGTTGTAAAACACTCTGTAAAAGTCACAAAGCGCCCTTTTACAATTTTGCATAAGAGTCGTATATTGGCAATAATAGTCGTAATTCAATGTAAAGAAATAGTAAACACAAGAATAAAAGTTGTAATGCATGTCACTGTTTATGCCTTATGGGATTTAACTGAAATTTCTCCAAGCCTTATAGGAGTTGCAACCAAAGATATAGAAGTCACAAAAGAATCTACAAAAGTTATAAATGACTATATAGAAGTCGTATGCAGCCCCTCCTTAATTTTGTATAAGAGTCGTACATTCTGCATAAAAGTTGTATCTATAGGAAAAAAATCACAAACAGAAGAATAAAAGTCGTAATGGAAGTCACTGCTTATGCCTTAGAGGATTTAACTAAAACTTCCTTAAGCCTTATAAGAGTTGCAACTCAAAATATAAAAGTCGTGCAAAATGCGATAACAGTGTTAAAACTCTGTGTAAAAGTGGTAAAGCGCACTATTAGAATTTGGTATAAGAGTGGTACATTCTTAATAATATCATAATTGAAGGTAAAAAATTGTAAATAGAAGAATAAAAGTCGCATGTCACTGTTAATTTCTTATGGGATTTAACCAAAATTTTCCCAACTCTTATAAGAGTTGGAACTGAACATATAAAAGTTGTGACCAGTGTGATAACATTTGTAAAACACTCTATAAAAGTCGTAAAGAGAACTATTACATGTATGTATAAGCATCGTAAATTCTAAATAATAGTCGTAATTAAAGGTAATGAAATCGTAAAAAGAAGAATAAAAGTTGTAGCAGAAGTCATTGTTCTTGCCTTATAGGATTTAACTGAAAGTTTACCAATCCTTATAAGAGTTGTAACCAGAGATAGAAGTCGCACAAAAAATCTATAAAAGTTATCAATGACTATGTAGAAGTCGCATGCATGCCCCTCCACAATTTCTTCCATAGTCGTAAATTGGGAATAAAAGTTGTATCTAAAGGTTAAAAAATCATAAACAGAGGAATAAAAAAATCGTAATGGAAGTTACTGTTCATGCCTTATAGGATTTAACCAAAAGTTCCCCAAGCCTTAGAAGAGTTGCAACCGAGGATATAGAAGTCGTAAAAATAGCTATAAAAGTTATAAACAACTTTGTAGAAGTCATAAACTAGCCCCTCCACAATTTTGTATAAGAATCGTAAATTCTGTATAAATGTTGTATCTAAAGGCAATAAAATCGTAAAATAGAGAATAAAAGTCATAAGGGAAGCTACTGCTCATGCCTTATAGGATATAAATGCAACTCCCCCAAGCCTTATAAGAGTTGCAATTGAGCATATGAAAGTCGTGACAAATGCGATAAAATTTGGTAAAACACTACGTAAAAGTCGTAAAGTCGACCCTCCATGATATTGTATGTCATAAATTTTGAATAATAGTCGTATTTAAGAGTAAAAAATAGTAAACAAAAGAATAAAAGTCATAATGCAAGTCATTGTTCATGCCTTAGGGAATTTAACCAAAATTTCCTCCAGCCTTATAAGAGCTGCAACCAGAGATATAGACGTTGCAAAAAAATCTATAAAACTTATAATTACTATGTAAAAGTCCTAAAGTAGCCACGCCACAATTTCGTATAAGAGTCATAAATTCTAAATAATAGTAATAGATAATGGCAAAAAAATCGTAAACAGAAAAATAAAAGTTGTAATGGGATTTAACCGCAACTTCCTCGAGCCTTATAAGAGTGGTAACCAGAGATATAGAAGTCGCACAAAAGGCGATATAAGTTGTTAAACACTATTTAAAAGTCATGGAGCTGATTGTTTCAATTTCGTATAGGAGTCATAAATTCTTAATAGTAGTCATAATTGAAGATAAAAAAAATCGTAAACAGAACATTAAAAGTCTTAACGGAATTCACTGTTCATTTGCCAATGGATTTAACCAAAATTTCCCTAACTCTTATGAGAGTTGCAACTGAACATATAAAAGTCGTGAATAACAGAACGACAATCGTAAATTACTATGTAAAAGTTGTAAAGCAGCCCCTCCACAATTTTGTATAAGATCCGTAAAGATGGAATAATAGTCGTATTTAATGGAAAAAAAAGAGTAAACAAAAGAATAAAAGTCGTACTAGAAGTAACTATTCATGCTGTATAGGATTTAACCAAAATTTCCCCCAGCCTTATAATAGTTGCAATCGGAGATATAGAAGTCGTAACAAAATCTATAAAACTTATAAATTACTATGTAAAAGTTGCAAAGAAGTGCCTCCGTAATTTTGTATAAGAGCCGTAAAAATGGAATAATAGTCATATTTAATGATTAAAAAAAGGAAACAGAAGAATAAAAGTCGTAATAGACATCACTATTCATGCATTATAGGATTTAACCGAAATTTCCTCTAGCGTTATAAGAGATGCAATCGGAGCTACAAAAGTCACAACAAAGTCTATAAAACTTATAAATTACGATGTAGAAGTCACAAAGCAGCATCTCCACAATTTCGTATAAGAGCCGTAAAGATGGAATAATAGTCGTATTTAATGGAACAAAAAGTAAACAAAAAAATAAAAGTCGTAATAGAAGTCACAATTCATGCCTTATAGGATTTAACCAAAAGTCCTAGCCTTAAAAGAGTTGCAATCGGAGATATGGAAGTCGCAACAAAATCTAAAAACTTATAAATTACTCTGTAAAAGTTGTAAAGCAGCACCTCCACAATTTCATATATGAGCCATAAAGATGGAATAACAGTTGTATTTAATTGAAAAAAAAGTAAACAGAAGAATAAAAGTCGTAATAGAAGTCACTATTCATACCTTATAGGATTTAACTAAAATTTGCCCCAGCCTTATAAGAGTTGCAATCAGAGATATGAAAGTCGTAACAAAATCTAAAAAACTTATAAACTACTCTGTAAAAGTCATGAAGCAGTGCCTCCACAATTTTGTATAAGAGTCGTAAAGATGGAATAACAATCGTATTTAATGTTAAAAAAGTAAATAGAAGAATAAAAGTCGTAATAGACGTCACTATTCACACCTTATAGGATTTAACCCAAATTTGCCTCAGCCTTATAAGAGTTGCAATCGAAGATATGGAAGTCTTAACAAAATCTATAAAACTTATAAATTACGATGTTAAAGTAGTAAAGTAGTGCCTCCACAATTTTGTATAAGAGCTGTCAGGATGGAGTAATAGTCGTATTTAGCGTTAAAAAATTCATAAAATGAAGAATAGAAGCTGTAATAGAAGTCACTGTTCCTCATAGGATTTAACCACAGCTTCCCCAAGGCTTGTGCGAGTTACAACTAAACATATAAAAGTCGTGAAAAATACAATAAAAGTTGTTAAACACTATATAAAAGTCATAAAGCACACTATTCGAATTTTGTTTTGCAATCGTAAATTCTTAATAGTAGTCATATCTAAAGGTAAAATAATAGTAAAAATAATAATAAGATTTGTAGCGGAAATCACTGTTTATGGCTCATGGGATTTAATGGAAATTTTCCCAGCCTTATAATAGTTGCAACTGGAAATGTAACAGTCGTTAAAAGTGCGATAAAAGTTGTAAAATACTACATAAAATTCGTAAAGCAGACTATTCCTTTTTTCAAAATTAACCCAAAATTACTCTACGTATCTCTAAGAAGGGCCCTCCATTACTCTGTATAAGCGTCGTACATTATAAATAGAAGCCATAACAGACGGTAAAAGAATCATAAACATGTAATCGACTTCACTCTTTGTGCCTTATGCACTTTAATCGAAATTTCCCAAAGCATTATAAAAGTTGCATCCGGATATATAGAAGTCGAAAAAAAAAACTATAGAAGTTATAAATGACTATGTTAAAGGCGTAAGCACACTATTCCTTCTAAACAAACGTAACCCAAATAAACTATTCATTTTTTTGACAATGCCCCTCCACAATTTTGTATAATAGTTATCACTTACGAATACTGCCATTTTCACGGGTTCACGCCTATTTTTTTTTTTTATATTTACTTATGAATTTAACTCTAGATTCTATAGTCTTGATTTCTATTTCCACGTAAGATATATTATATAATTCCTAACCTTTTTTAATTCTAAATAAAATCCCAAGTTACAATTTTATAATTGATGTATATGACATCAATGTTGACGTAGTTTCATCAATTCTTACAAATTCAAAATTTCTAAATTCACATACCTCGTCTACTAGCAAATGATTATCTCATTTGAAATCCATGCAACTGGTCATATATTATTTCTATGTTCAGGATGAGTAAATAGTAAGATACTAAAAATCAATTAATATTATACTCAATGTTACATAATAATTTGATTTAACGTCAATGTAAGCCTACAAAATGTAACATGTTAATTACCATTTTTGATTCATATATTATTAATTGATTACGCATTATTTCCATCCTAAACCATTCATAAGGTACTCATGTTGGGAATTATTTGTTGTCATGTATATAATACATTTACCTAAAGAATTCATTTAGTATCCATACTTTTAATTAATTACTAATCAACCTATAAATGCTTTTAGTTACTTAAAAAAAAAAATAAATTTATAATTTTCATGTTTATCTTCTGATCACATGATATATTATGAATTAAAACATTGATTATATAAAAACTCAACACTAAAAATATTTACTAGTAATTACATTCAAAAGTATTAAACAGGTAATTTAATTACTTGCAGACCATCATTATTCATAGTTAAATAAAAGAATTTGTACTTTACTACATACATATTTCATTTAATTTTACAAATAAATTAGGAAATTACATAAAGACTTATAAAATGAAGAAAGTAGATGTTATTTTCTCTGAAGTTTAATGCGAACCTTGTGCAACTTATAACCCCTGGTAAAATTACAATAATGTTCGGATAGCTTATAATATTACAATGCAATTGCTTATAACCTTTTACCTATGATGAAAGCTAACATGTATTATTCCCGGTAGCATCGACCTAATGTCTCATTTGTTTCCATGATTTGCATGTAATGGCCATGATTCAAATAATTGAAAAGAGTTATCGTTTCTATGACAAAAAGCTTACTGATACAAATCCCCAGTTATTATGAGTTTATATATCAAAAGACGACATCAATGTAGATGAAAACGTTGACTTAACAACATTCAAATGGCAATAACTTCTGCACGAAACGTATGTACTCCACATCAGCATTTGCTTGTGAAATATGGTTATTTCAAGTATTACTCTGCTGCTCCATCCCATCCAACAATTTGACTTCGCATGTTAGAGGTTTTAAACTTCGTATCAGCCTGTTGCAGATGCCTTGACATGATTCATCGGGGTCATGACTATTTTCAACAGCAGTCTCAACCATGCTACATCATACTGGACCTACAATTCAGTCCTAGAACATCAAACCCCACATGCTACATCAACAATGTGGTTATACTCATAATCAATGACATGCTACTAACTAACCACTGCATCTGGGGGTGTTTATAAACATAGACTATCCATGAACTTCATCACATACTCCCCACAATCATATGAGTTCTGCTGCTTTAGGATGTCCTTGTTGGTCGACAGGTGAAAGTTAGAAAACCTTTGCTTTCCATCGCGTACGTGACTTATTTCGTCGACAAGTATTACGTCCAATGCAAACAGCTACACAACATACAGGTTCTACGCTGCAAATTGGATTCATACCATTTATTCATAGCACACAACATATCAAGATATAGACAAAGCAAACTGACACTTACCACTCCCAAACCCATTATTTCATTCTTTCTTCTCTATCTGGGTGATGGCAAGGAGTCCCATATCTCAGCGGTCTCGTTCAAAACTCATACTACCAATGTAAACCAATGTCTGGTACCATCAAACATGGGCACAAATATCTGGGACATATAGAATAGATTGTCATTTTAATGTCAATCATTGCAACTGATATTCATTCCCCATATCCGCTAGGCATGCGTGTTAATTTTAACGCAACAATGCTCTAGTGTACTAGTGAACTATGGATTATTTACCAATGTCAGACAATATTGATCTTAATTAATTTGTTGATGAATTTAGCATCTTTGATATTATATTATAATTGGTTGACCCACTGCTATATAATCCTATCTTGCATCATCATTCCTCTCGCTACTCTTGTCTTTCAGGGATCATTACCTGGGTACAATTGTCCAGATTAGGCACATAATTCTTTCGATGCAACTCAGCCTTAGCCAGTCCAACTCCATCTAAGTTTTGAGCGGCTTGCACCAATTACACAATATTAATTTATTAAATTAGTCGTTCTACCTTGTTGTGTTCTAACTTCCCTGATGCCCGCGCATAATTTCCCAATACTTGTAGAAAACCCAATCAGGAGGTACCGAGTCCACTCGCCACCAATTTGCTGCCTTCTGTGTTCCATCGATGTGAGCTCTTTATATACGTTTGGCACCTGCATAATGGGTTTAAGATATGCAGTTAGTAATTCTCTTCTCCTTGCCTTGCTACATCTACTCAGCATAACTGGCTCATCATGGTTAAATTAGGGACATGTTTACACTTAGTCCAAGTTAGTTTATTTGCCCCTTGAGTTTTCTCAAGCCCTTAATTACCTACCTTGTTGTCAACCAACTCCTTCGGCCGTAACGTCCTTAAGTTGAACTGTATAGCATACACATACTCATATCTTACAATTATCTCCCTATAAAGTTAGGACATTGTCGATCAATATTTTCATGTAATATGAAATCCTTACACTATTTATTGAGTATGACTCACACTGGCTCATTTGTAGTGTTCATGACATATTATATAACCTGAAGTTTCTCCTCAATCATGGCTGATGGTACGACGAACAACCCAGCCCAATAGCTCTACCTTCCTTTGCTTCCATCAGCTTTCACCCACAGACTTGCCTTATGCACGAATCACTCTCTTAGGGTACTCCATCTCGGTGTCGGTGTAACTTCACTCCTCTCAGCTGACCGATGTACAATCCATCTGTCTTCTAATTTTCATCCTACATATCACATAAATCGTATACGAATTAATGTACAAGTAGTTTAATATTTCAACAAAATCATAAGACTATTTCATTAGCCACCGCCCCTCATGGGACATCAGTTCATGCACAAAAAATTTGAGCGCTTCTAATCATTCCTCTTTTGGAATTTGTTCTTTGTTCAGTTACACATGCATGAGGCTTGTACTTATAGTTAGCATTCGTTGCATGATTTATGTACTGTAGTTTTCCTCCTCATATGTTCATTTTGCAATCATGATAACAACCATTTCATGTTATTCACTATTCTAACGTTAATTGGATTGTTAAACGTTGTAATCATATTTGTAGCGACTGTAATGTAATGTTTCCATAATACCTATGCTAACATCTTGTTGCCCTCGCCTGAGGTCATATCTTCTTTCTTGACAATCGCAACATTTTCTCCACCTCTGTTTATGGTAAGATCTTCAATCTCGCCAACGGCCACGTTTGTTACCTTTTGCTTGAAGTCTCATCTTCATGCACACCAACCATTACATTGCTGTCATCTTTGTCTGCTTCATCATTGAATGATGATGGAATTTTGTGTATATTTAAACTTGAAGCACTTCCTGCAATTGAGTCATTTAAGTTCCACTAATGCTCCACCCCTTTATTATCCTCGTTAATAGCATTTGTATCTGTATTATTGCTTGTTGCACCCTCATTTTGCTTAGCTATCTCAACCGTTGGTTCACACGCATTAGCATTAACCTCTTTCTCCATTTCAACCATAAGATTTGTTATCCATATAGGAAGCACCTCATCTGCTTCTGGTATGATTGGTTTACTGTGCCTAGACTTGTTTCTTTCACGGTGTCCACCCATTGTCGACTACGGCTGGATGGCAGCATCCTTACAATTGATGTCAAAAACCCCAGTCTTGCATCTACCATATCATCATCCTGAGGCTCTATCGTCTGAGATTTGTGCTGATGCTCTTGCATCCCTCTTTCAGAACTTCTACAGGGGGGTTGTTGTTCAGCCATGTCCTCCTTGTCCTTCATGATTTTAGTAACCACTTCTTGCAACTCCTAGAGAGATTTACTTATAGACAATATAATGGCTTCCATCCTAACCTATCTTGCAACCAAGTTGTCCATGGAGTTCGCCATTTTCAATACATTCTTCATTGGCACCACTTGAGTTTTCAGCGCCTTTCCTTTGTCACCATTTTCGTCATCTTTACCGTAGTCCTCAGCCCTAGTACCCTACAGTTACTGAATATGATTAGATACATATAACTAAATTTCGTTTCGAATCCATTATCTCATCTCAGTTGTTCTTCTGGCTACATGTATGCTTAGAATAATATGATTACCTTGTCCTTTTCAAGTTTTAGGCGTTCCTTTATCGCCCTATTGATGTCACTTCTTAACCATGCAATAATGCTAGATTCCTTCCCTTTTTCACCTTGGCCCTGACTTTGCGGATGAAGAGTAGCTGCATTGAAAAATAAAATAAATTTATTCCAATTGCATTTTTTTCAATCGTCCATCACCTGGATTAACGTTTAGTGTTCATATTCAGCAAAGGTAACTTAAATTACAATTGTATATTCTTTATGTATCTCCCAGTGATTTCGTTAACAATTGTTTCAAGAGTTAATCTCTGTTCATTATTAAGTTGCCTAAGGTCAATAGATGACTTCATTCACTTACCTCTATGAACAGGACACATCCGGCCCAATGACTACATTTCTTCTCTGAGAAATCTCTAACCCTATCTATAAACTTGGTGAAGCAGAATGAGGCCTCATTGAATTGTTTTATTTGATATGTCGGTAACAGCGAGTGTAGATATCTAGGATTAATTAACAACCCAGAAGTTGGGCATAGCAGTGTAGCCAATATAAAAAGCATGAAAGCCACCTTAAACTCATCCCCTGTCTCTTGCCTATTAGCTAACATCTCCTCAAGCTTATTAATTGTAATATCGCACTGCCCATCACATAATTTTGCGCCTAATTCTGCAACATTTGATTTATTACCACATTGTTGAACAGGCAGGCCTCCGTCCATAACTTCCAAAGTCTTTACAAAGCTTGTAGCACTTTATAGCAATGACTCACCGTCTAGTTGTAACACACGTTATTCGGTCGAAGTTATCTAACAATAGCAAACATTATCTACTCCTCAATCTCCCTGGTCTTATATGCAATAGATTTCCCAACCCAATCTCAAAAGTTGCATCTCTCTATGCTTCATTCAATTTTTTGCTTGTCGATGAAATCTCTGGGGACTACAGCGTGTTTGCAATGACTCAAATCCAGTTTTATTGATGTCTTCATTGGCATTGTTGTTCTTGGCTTCTGGCATGTTGACAAGTTATTGGTATTCAACATACTTCGCCTTGTCGCTGCTAGTAAGGGACCTCCACTTTTTGTTCATTTTCTTATTCACCTGCAAAAGCTGCAATGCTATAGTTAAAAAAGTATAATGAAAACTACATATGCATCACAAATAAACACCACACTTTTAACAATAGGTATTTATTACCTCAGTATCGATCTTTATTGTGTGGTCACTCTGTCGAATTAATGCTATCTGCTCCCTCTTGCACATGAAGCATGTCAAAATCATGTTACTGGCAATCATATAAATTTTTTTACATGTTCTGTATTGCATTCACACTATAAGTCATTCTTACAACCTGTACATGTCAACCTACTAATCATTTATACTAAGTGCAGTACACTTGGTTCACTACGTGAATGCTATTTGGCCATTTGGCCCTGCTATTGCCTAGTGTGACGTCCTAATATGAACATCAAATTAATCATTTACAAATGCACCGTGTGGATATAAGGTTTAGTATATCATACCTAAAATTCATCCACTTAGACCCCTGCTTCTGCCTCAATGTATGTGGCATTTGAAATTCTCTTGCTGTTTTATTTCATCAGAGTCCTGTTTCAAATTTTTTGACCCAATTTGCCTTCGCTTAGCCATTGTGTAGGTGCAGATAGATTGAAACGAGATAAGGATACACCTCCACTTTTCCTGCTCTTGACTTTTACTGTTTGATAACCACTTCCACCCTTAACAAGGGTTGTTACTATTGTCTGTAGATATTCCTGTTTATTGTCGCCTTATGCATTTAATTTCTTCCTTACCTACCACAACCCCTGAGGAAATTACCTCGTGCATCTATTGGATATACATTTTTCTCAACCACATGGTATGAAAAGTTCCACCTTCACCCTCTGTTTGAAACACCTGTTATGAAAGAAATGTATATAAGATTTTATACACAATTGTAAAGACCATCCTACCCACAATATGCATGTCATATAGCTTAAGCACACAAATATATATGTGTGGTACCAGAGATATAAAATGCAGCCCATATTCAATTGTAGACCATCCTATATATAAACACACACCCCTATATATATATATATATATATTCAATTGTAGGAGATTATAGTGCAACTACCAGAGATATAAAATGTAGCCCATATGACATCCCTTCCTTGCATATACTGCATCGTTAAACAGTTTGAACTCGGCCCATAGTTTACAACAACGAACTGGACACCCTATTTGGACCTTATGGTCAGTGACCTTCTGCATGCATAGTTTTTCAAAATTCTATGGTTACACTAAGCGTCTATTTCGAAATATAGTAAATTAAAAAAGTTTTAACCATTCTCAATATGAAAACCATAAATTTAGCTCATCTCGTTGCTTGATAATGCAACTGATACAATTCATATTTGTTACGTAAATTTTGCCAAGCTGAAGAAATAGTTTGCTTTAGTATAATGTCACTGATTTCAAATACTAATTATGCGTACATATTTCCCCAACAATTAATTATCACATTTAAAACTGCTACTTGATCTAGATATTTTATATGAATGCTATTAACTAATAATTTTAGTTAGTTAATAACCATAATGGGTTATTATGTTCTGAAATAATTTTAGTGATGAAGGAAAATAATTTACGTTACCTTTATTGAACAAAACCCAATTCTACAAAATATCCACTTAATATGAAAGTAGAATAATCCATTAAACTTGTAGTGGCTGTTGGCGCAGACATGCAAACCCATTAAATGCAATGGTAATTGAAACTCTATAAAATAATTTAAATGCCATCGTAATCCATACATAAGATCAATGAGCCCAATTGAATGGATTGCACAACGTCAACGTATACATGATTCAATCGAGAGCGTATCACACGAACAAGTGTATCTATAAATGAACTCATGCTCGGCCTAAGACCAATGAATCTAATTACGATATGACATAGATTTTAGCATTTTCTTGCTCTTGCTACCCAACTCTGGTTTTTTAACGACGTTGATAGTTGCCAATATATGTAGTATAATCAACTAAATGTCTGACACATGTCACAGACATTTGAGTACGTTGTGACTAAAGGAACGATAAAATATTATATACATATACATGTACCAAATATGCGCTAGGGGACGACTAATGTCATGAGGAATATATACACAACTCCATATACATTTACTAATTTTGGATTTTGTTCATAACCGATACAATTCATCTTCATTGTCGTTGTTATTTATTAAACCATGACATGGACACACCAATTTTTTATTCCTTCCATGACATTTAAGCGAATGAACTATGTGAAGCATATTATTCATATTAATATATAAAGGCCAAAATGTAACTTAAAGGGGAAAAGGGGAAATTGCGGATTTATGTGGCCCCTTGCAAACGCAGGGACCACTATACTATGGTGCTTCAAATTGGCCATGCAGGCTGCAACCCTGGTGAATATGATTTCTTTGTGGATTCATAAGGATTCACCTTTACGATATATTTGGGATTTCCTTAGGTCAGTGTTATAAGGAAATGGGCAAGGAGCATAACTTTACAGTGTTGATGACAATATCTTCTGTGAGTTTTTAGGAAGGTCGGGCATTACGTAGCATCATCAGGGTATAACTTCGATTCACAAGTCATTACCCTTATTATGTGTGGTTTTACCGCCATTGACGAGGTGATATAAAGATGCATGAATTTAAATTTAAGTGTTATTACTAAAATGTATAGTACAAGTATGCTTTATCATCAACCCAACCCCTATAGCCTCATATCGTCATCATGAAATGCCTGATATGCCGACCTATAAGCCAGATATGTTGCTGACACAGATAGAAATCATGTGAACTCATAAATAGAAATAGATGAAAACATCTGTTGAACCTGACAATGAGTTTTCAGGTTCATTGACCCACTCCAGGCTACAGGATGGGGTGGGCGAGGGAAATAGCTTATGTTCTTTCGTAGGGGGCCAGCCTAACGTGAAACATTCATCATGTGGCATCATTAAATGGCCTAGTGAATGATAAAAAGCATAACGTGTCCTAATTTTTTCTTCCATTCGTACCTTTGATATTCTATTGTAAGAATCATCAACTTGCGTATAAGGGTGTGGACCTATGGCAACATTATTTAGGAGGGATTAATATTAACAGGTTAGATGGGTTATAGTAAATATATGAAGGGATGTGAAGGGTTGGATGAATCTCGACGCGAGATGTCAATGCGTTAATGTTGGGGAGGGGGGTAGATGAAAACTCACATGGCTGAGCACAAATAGGGCCCACAATAGTCAAAATCGCTATTAATCAATTAAACAAGTACAAGCAATTAGTAACTATAGACACTAGATATTGCGAAACATTGAGTTTGGACGTGGAGTCGATCGTCTTGAGCAATAGTGGAGTATGATGTAAACTAGACAGGTGGAAGAAAAGTTAGATGAAATAGGTCACTGCCACAAGCTAAAGGATAAGACTACTTTATTGACATAGTGATAGGGGTTATTATGCTCCCCATGTGGATATACAGGTCACTCAAGTGTATATCTGCATATATTACGATATAGCTAACAGCTTAATATGTGTACATAAATATAAATCTGTATTATCCACATTTTGTCCCCAAGGATGCGCTATTTACGAGTGAAAAAAAGGGGTGACTCTATTGTTGAAGGGAAGGTGTAATCGTGATGTGATGGTGGTTTGTATTAGTTGTGTAGTGTGAAATTTGTATTAAATGTTTGTAGTGTGGGATTTATCTCAACTTGACCATATATGAAATGCCTAATTGTGTGTTTAGGGGAAATGGTATGTTGTATTTGAGGGCTTTGAACCTGGAATATATGGCAGCTGGGAGGAAGCTAGGAAGCAAGTGGATCACTACTCTAATTTGAAGCACAAGGCATACAAAAGTAGAGACGTAGTTGAGCACACGTATGCTAAGCATTGCCCGTTGAAAGAAACCCATGGCAAAGGCAGTGGTTCTTCCATAAATGAAGCGAAGTCATCTAGATGTAGTATCCAATACTCCAGCTCAAGGGTAGGTGCGAATGGATATAGCGGACACACCATGATGAACTCATATAATTGTGAGGTAATCTATTATGATGGAGGCATGAATGGATGATAACGGTTACATGAAATTCATGTGCAGTTTATATGGTGCTGACACAAGGATGACACCAAATGTAGTTGCAGGTGATAACGAGGTAGGGGCTTGTTCGGCCATTTCTGAAGGTAGAAATCAGGCAGATCTAAGGAGCGGTGCACGCCTTCGAGATACAAAGGGGTGTAGTGGTACAAGTATGGGAGGAAATATTGTGTTGGAGGAGAGACTGTTGAAGTTCGAAGGAGATGTGAAAGCAGAGTGCAACCGACATGAAGCAAATGTTAAACAACTATATGAAGATATGTGGGAGAAAATAAGGCAACTGTTTTCACTAGCTTCGAAGAAATGATTCCTTTGGTGCCACTCCGAAGTGATGAAAGAGGAGTGAAGGGGTGGGCGGGGTTATGACTACAGTGTAAGTTCTTTTGTCCTACCATGTCTACAAGCCATGGTAAAGGTAAAGTAGAATCGTCGGAGCGATGGACAGAGTTGGAGTGTTTTCATAAGATTTGCACCTTTTATGATGCTCTGACGTCAACATCAGAAAGTGTCAACATACATTTAATAAAATTATGTTTTGAACAAGATAATAGTTCAATGGTTGGAATATAATCATGCGTACGATATTGTTAGCCCTAAGGCTACATGATAATTTTGATGATAACAATACACATTGATTAATTGTGATTTACTAACATGTTTATTTATGTGCAAGAGTAATATCATTGAAATAATTGTAAAATCAAGAAAAGGCTTATTAAAATGAAGTGATGAAGCTAAGGAGAAGACTACATGTTAAAGGCACCAAAGTTTAAGTACAAGGTTTGATTCAAGGAATGTGACACATGAGCAATGTTTAATCAATTGGTCATATATTTCTCTACAAATGCCAAAATTACATGATTCTTGAGCCTTTGGAAAGCTTACTCAATTTATAACATTTAATATGTTTTAAAGAAATTCAAATTTTAAGTGTAAGATCGTCCAAATCATCATGCAAGTTGAAAGACAAATGGAAGCAGCTGACATGAGCACCGAATACTCTTTTGGACATATTTTGAGCTAGAAAAATCAAAATGACTTGATTCTTGTGGAATTAGAAAGATGACTTAATGGGGAACATTTCATATGTTTTGAAGAAATTCAAATTTCAAATGGAAGGTCGACATAATTGACATGCAATTCGGTGAACTGACACAGAGAAGAAAAAATCAACTCACATGAGCACCAAATGGTGTTTTGGTCATATCTTAAGATAGAGATATCCAAATTCTTTGAATCTTAATGTTTTGGAAAGCTTATTCAAATATGAAGATCTTTTATGTTTTGAAGAAATTCAAATTTCAAACGGAAGGCTGACAGAATTATCATTCAAGTCGGTGGACTGACACAGGGAGGAAAAATCAAGTCACATGAGCACCGAATGGTGTTTTGGCCATATCTTGAGCTACAGATATCTAGATGACTTGATTCTTGATGCGTTGGAAAGCTTATTCAAATGTGCAGATCTTTTATGTTTTACAGATTTTCAAATTTCAAACGAAACATTGACAAAAATGGCAGACACGATTACGGTTTTTATGGTGGGCAGAAAATTTGGAGATGGTGTCTTCACTTGATTAAGTTCATCTCATTTGCCTATAAAAGGAGCCATTCTCCCATGCATTCAACAAGTGCAAGAGAAGCATTTTATCAAGCAAAAAAGCCAAGAGAAATATCAAGTTTATAGAGCTTTTATATTCTTTATCTACTCTTTGAAGAGAGTTGTACTTTTGTTGTAAAAATTTTTCTTTGTTCTTATATTGTGTGAGAGTGAGATCTTCTTGTAAAGGATAAAAGATATCCTTGAGAGAACTCTTTCCTTGGTGAGGTTGTTCATCAAGAAGAACTCTTGGTGTGGTGTTATCAAGAGTTGAAGGAAAAAAGTCTTGGTGAAGTTGTTCATCAAGCAAGTTGTAAAGTATTCTACAACTTAGTGGAAAGCCTAGCCTGTGGAGGAGCTAAGAGCCCGTGGACGTAGGCAAGGTTTGCCGAACCACGTAAATTGAGTTTGCACTCTCTCTATCCCTATACTCTTTACATTTACTTGCACTTGAGATTATTTATTATTGCTATTCTATTGATTGCATCTTAGACAACTTCTATTTTCAACTTCTTCACTTCTATTCTCAAAAGAAAAAGTGAAATAATTTTTATCTTTCAATAAAAGTTTTATAAATTCGTTTTGATAAATAAAACCCAATTCACCCTCCCTCTTGGGTTGTCATACCTGGGTCAACAAGTGGTATCAGAGCAAGGTTGCTCATTTTTTTTAAAATCTTAACCGATTTTGAGCTATGGCAACTTTTAATTCAACTTTATATGTTGAGGGGCTTTCTATTTCTAGACCTCCATTTTTTAATAGAAGTGATTACTCTTATTGGAAAACTAGAATGAGTATTTTCTTGAAATCTCTTGATTATGATTTGTGGTCTATTGTTTTGGAAGGACCTTTTGTTCCTACCAAAATTGAAAATGGGGAATGCATGCTTAAAGAACCTAAAGAGTTTAGTGAAGATGATAAAAGGAAATTGAGTTTGAATGCTAAAGCTATGAATGTGTTGTATTGTGCTCTAGATAGAAATGAGTTTAATAGAATATCTACTTGTTCTACGGCACTAGAAATATGGCACACACTTGAAGTAACTCATGAAGGAACTAGTCAAGTTAAAGAATCTAAAATTAGTATGCTAGTTCATAGTTATGAGCTTTTTAAGATGAAATCGGATGAATCAATTTCTGAAATGTTTGCTAGATTTACGGATATTATTAATAGTTTGAAATCTCTTGGTAAATCTTATTCTAATGTTGAAATGGTGAGAAAGATTCTTAAGTGTCTACCAAAATCTTGGGAGCCAAAGGTGACGGCAATTCAAGAAGCAAATGACCTCACCAAACTACCATTAGAAGAACTTATAGGTTCTCTCATCACTCATGAAGAAGATTGCAAAGTGGCAAACATATGCTTCATGGCTTTAAGAGAAAATGAGGTAAGTATTCTAAACTATGATCCTAAACTTTCATATGATGAATTACTTGAAGCATTCCAAAATTTACATATGCAAGTTGATAAGAAAAATTCAAAAATCAATGCTTTCAAAAAGAAGTCAAAAATCATGTTATCTCAATTAGAAGAGTTGGTTGAAATAAATGAAGCTTTAGAAAATGAAAATGAAATTTTAAAGCAAAAAGATTTTGAAAGTTTGGAAAGTCAAATACATTTTTAAAAAACTGAAAATGAGATTTTAAAACAAAAGGATTTTGATAAATTAGAGAAAGAAAATGTTATTTTGAAAAAGGAAAATAATGACTTAAGAAATATTGTTGATAGTTTTACAAAAAGTACAAAAAATTTGAATTCTATGTTACAAAACCAAGGTGTGTTTTTGATAAAAGAGGTTTAGGATATAAAACTCATAAAAATCAAAAGTATTTTAAAAATTATTTTGCTCATGCATCTTCTAAGAATAATCCTAATCATTCATGTACTTATTGTGGAAGAAAAGGACACAAAGTGCATTCTTGCTATATTAAGAGAAATCCTAATTTGAAACAAATATGGGTTCCAAAAAGTACTATAACTAACCCCCAAGGACCCAAGAATATTTGGGTACCAAAAAGTCGCTCTTTGAGTATTGATTGTAGAAACAAAGGAGTGGCAAACACAAGTGGTACTTAGATAGCGGATGCTCAAGGCATATGACCGGAGATGCCTCCAAGTTCTCAAGATTAATCATGAAGAATGGAGGATATGTGACATTCGGTGATAATGCCAAAGGAAGGGTAATCGGACATGGTGATATTGGTAACCCTTCTTCACCTATTATTAAAGATGTTTGCTTGTTCATGGTTTAAAACATGATTTGATTAGCATTAGTCAATTGTGTGATAAGGGATATTTTGTTACTTTTGAGCCTAATAGATGTGTGATTAAGGATGTTAGTAACAATAAGACATTATTTGTTGGTAATAGATGTGGTAATATTTATACAATTGATATTGATGTTAATGATCATGTAGAAAATTGTTTTATTGTTAATCATGATGCTTGGTTATGGCATAGAAGATTAGGTCATGCTAGCATGGACACAATTTCAAAAATTTCTAAAAATAATTTAGTTGATGGTTTTCCAAAAATAAAATTTGAAAAGGATACGATTTGTGATGCTTGTCAATTTGGAAAACAAGTGAGAACTTCTTTTAAACAAAAGAAATTTATTTTAACAATTAAACCTCTATAATTACTTCATTTGGATTTATTTGGACCATCAAGAACTCAAAGCCTTGGTGGAAAGTTTTATGTTTTTGTTATTGTGGATGATTATTCAAGATTCACTTGGGTATTATTCTTGAAAACTAAAAATGAGGCCATACAAGCTTTTTCAAAATTTGCAAAAAGAGTCCAAAATCAAAAAGGGCATTCTATTGTATCCATTAGAAGTGATCATGGTGGTGAAGTAGACAATGTCGCGTTTGAAAATCTTTGTGGTGAAAATGGTTTTGAACATAATTTTTTCGCACCTAGAACTCCACAACAAAATGGTGTTGTTGAGAGGAAAAATAGGACTATCCAAGAAATGGCTAGGACCATGTTGCTTGAAAATAATTTGCCAAAATATTTTTGGGTCGAAGCTGTTAATACCGCATGCTTTATAATCAATAGAGTCCATATTAGAGCTTTAATAAAGAAAACTCCTTATGAACTTTGGAAAGGAAGAAAACCCAACATTGGATTTTTTTTAAAGTTTTTGGATGTAAATGTTTTTATTTTAAACACCAAGGATAACCTTGAAAAATTTGATGCAAAAGCCGATGTTGGAATTTTTGTTGGCTACTCCAACCATAGTAAAGCATATAGAGTTTTTAACAAAAAGACTCTTACTATTGAAGAATCTATGCATGTTGAATTTGATGAAACTAATGTAATTTCTTCAAAGAATTTAGATGATGATATTGTTGAGGTGGAAAGGCAAATCAAGGAATCAAGGCTTGATGAAAAGAGTCAAGATGAATTACAACTTCAACAAGAAAAGCTTGAGGAAGTAAATGATTCTTCCCAAGAATTACCAAAGGAATGGAGGTATGAAAAAGCTCATCCTAAAGATCTTATTATTGGTGAACCATCACAAGGTATGAGAACTAGATCTTCTTTTAGAAACTTTTGTAATCATTTTGCCTTTGTCTCTCAATTTGAACCAAAAACTTTTAAAGAAGCCGAAAATGACGAAAGTTGGATTTTGGCTATGCAAGAAGAATTGAACCAATTTGAAAGAAATCAAGTTTGGGAATTAGTCCCTAGACCCAAAAATCATTCTATTATAGGCACTAAATGGATTTTTAGAAATAAAGTAGATGAAAATGGCCCACCATTATTAGAAACAAAGCTAGACTTGTTGCTCAAGGATACAATCAAGAAGAAGGTATTGATTATGAGGAAACCTTTGCACCGGTTGCTAGATTAGAATCTATTAGAATGTTGTGTGCATTTGCATGTTATAAAAATTTTACATTATATCAAATGGATGTCAAAAGTGCATTTTTAAATGGTTACATTATGGAGGAAGTATATGTAGAGCAACCTCTTGGTTTTCAAAATCATGATTTTCCAAACCATGTTTTCAAACTCAAAAAGGCACTTTATGGCTTGAAACAAGCACCAAGAGCATGTATGATAGATTGAGCAAATTTCTCATTGATAATGGTTTGAAATGAAAAAAGTTGATACTACTCTTTTTGTTAAAACAAAAAATGATGATTTATTAATTGTTCAAATCTATGTTGATGATATTATATTTGGTGCTACTAATATTTCTATGTGTGAAGAATTTTTCCAAGTGAATGCAACAAGAATTTGAAATGAGCTTAATGGGAGAATTAAATTTCTTCCTTGGACTTCAAATCAAGCAATCAATGGATGGGATCTTCATAAATCAAGCTAAATACACAAGAGATCTTCTCAAGAAGTTTGGCATGGATAATTCAAGGACATATAACACACCTATGGGTACATTAACCAAGCTTGACAAAGATGAGAAAGGAAAAGATGTTGAGGTAACAAAATATCGAGGTATGATTGGCTCTCTTTTGTATTTAACTGCTAGTAGACCTGATATTATGTTTAGTGTATGTATGTGTGCTAGATTTCAATATTGTCCAAAGGAATCTCACCTTAAGGCTGTAAAGAGGATATTTAGATATCTTCTTGGTACCATAAATCTAGGTCTTTGGTATCCTAAGTGTGATAATTTTGATCTAATTCGTTATTCCGATGCGGACTTTGCTGGAAGTCTTCTTGATAGAAAGAGCACTAGGGCTTCTTGCCATTTTCTAAGGACATGCAGTGGGGGGGGGGTGGTGGGGGTTCGGTTATTAGTACATGGTTTAGTAGAAAACAAAAAATTTGTTTTGCCTTATCAACCGCGGAAGCCGAGTATATTGCAGTAGGAAGTTGTTGTGCACAATCTCTTTGGATGAAACAAATTTAAAAGATTATGGTGTGGTATTTGATCATATTCCCATCAAATGTGACAATACAAGTGCCATTAACATTTCAAAAAATCCCATACAACACTCTAGGACTAAGCATATAGAGATTAGACATCATTATATTAGAGATCATGTGCAAAAAGGTAATATT
Source organism: Boswellia sacra (assembly GCA_013180625.2). Classification (NCBI taxonomy): domain Eukaryota; kingdom Viridiplantae; phylum Streptophyta; class Magnoliopsida; order Sapindales; family Burseraceae; genus Boswellia; species Boswellia sacra. Next base: position 98,566 of record SNVD02005642.1, read on the forward strand.
TCTTTAGAATTTGTTCCCACCGAAAAACAATTAACCGATATATTTACTAAACCCCTTAGTCAAGATAGATTTTGCATAATTAGAAGAGAATTAGGCATGTTGGATATATCTCAATTTTTCTTTGATAATTTTTGAATGGTAGCATATGTTAAGGGGGAGAATATATTTAGGGGGAGTAGTTAATTTGATTACATCTTTTTGATGATAACAAAAGGGGGAGAAATGGTATGGTTGGATTGCTTGTATTTATAACAATTGCTCTTTGCTCTCTTTTTGTTTATTCTTGATTTCATTTTCATTCTTTATTTTAGATATTATTTGAAAGCAATCAATGGTTTGTCATCATCAAAAAAGGGGAGATTGTTAGCCTTAAGGCTACATGATAATTTTGATGATAACAACACACATTGATTAATTGAGATTTACTAACATGTTTATTTATGTGCAAGAGTAAGATCATTGAAATAATTTTAAAATCAAGAAGAGGCTTATTAAATGAAGTGTTGAAGCTAAGGAGAAGACTACATGTTAAAGGCACCAAAGTTTAAGAACAAGGATTGACTCAAGGAATGTGACACATGAGCAATGTTCAATCAATTGGTCATATATATCTCTACAAATATCCAAACGATGTGATTCTTGAGCCTTTGGAAAGCTTACTCAATTATAACATTTCATATGTTTTAATGAAATTCAAATTTCAAGTGCAAGGTTGTCCAAATCATCATGCAAGTGGAAAGACAAATGGAAGCAGCTGACATGAGCACCGATACTCGTTTTGACATATCTTGAGCTAGAAAAATCAAAAGACTTGATTCTTGTGGCATTAGAAATACGACTTAATGGGGCACATTTCATATTTTTTGAAGAAATTCAAATTCAAATGGAAGGCCGACATAATTGACATGCAATTCGGTGGACTGACACAGAGAAGAAAAATCAACTCACATGAGCACCGAATGGTTTTTGGCCATATCTTAAGATAGAGATATCCAAATTCTTTGAATCTTAATGTTTTGGAAAGCTTATTCAAATATGAAGATCTTTTATGTTTTGAATAAATTCAAATTTCAAACGGAAGACTGACAGAATTATCATTCAAGTCGTGGACTGACACATGGAGAAAAATCAAGTCACATGGCACCGAATGGTGTTTTGGCCATATCTTGAGCTACAGATATCTAAATGACTGTTCTTGAATGCGTTGGAAGCTTATTCAAATGTGCAGATCTTTTATGTTTTACAGATTTTCAAATTTCAAACGAAACATTGACAAAAATGGCAGACAAGATTACGGTTTTTATGGTGGGCAGAAAATTTGGAGATGGTGTCTTCACTTGATTAAGTTCATCTCATTTGCCTATAAAAGGAGCCATTCTCCCATGCATTCAACAAGTGAAGAGAAGCATTTTATCAAGCAAAAAAGCCAAGAGAAATATCAAGTTTATAGAGCTTTTATATTCTTTATCTACTCTTTGGGAAGAGAGTTGTACTTTTGTTGTAAAAACTTTTCTTTGTTCTTATATTGTGTGAGAGTGAGATCTTCTTGTAAAGGATAAAAGATATACTTGAGAGAACTCTTTCCTTGGTGAGGTTGTTCATCAAGAAGAACTTTTGGTGTGGTGTTATCAAGAGTTGAAGGAAAAAAGTCTTGGTGAAGTTGTTCATCAAGCAAGTTGTAAAGTATTCTACAACTTAGTGGAAAGCCTAGCTTGTGGAGGAGCTAGGAGACCGTGGACGTAGGCAAGGTTTGCCGAACCACGTAAATTGAGTTTGCACTCTCTCTATCCCTATACTCTTTACATTTACTTGCATTTGAGATTATTTATTATTGCTATTCTATTGATTGCATCTTAGACAACTTCTATTTTCATCTTCTTCACTTCTATTCTCAAAAGAAAAAGTGAAATAATTTTTATCTTTCAAGAAAAGTTTTATAAATTCGTTTTGATAAATAAAACCCAATTCACCCCCCCTCTTGGGTTGTCATACCTGGGTCAACAGATATGAATTTTGGGAGAAATTAAAAGTGAAGTACATATGCCTTTGTGGGTAAACACATAACTACACTTTGAGCAAAAATGAATTTACTAGGCAAAATTTCTTAAATCAAATAAATCCTTGAGGTCGTATGTTCTCTAAGGAATTTAAATCTTAATTCACAATTTAAGCAGTGAAGAAAGCGATCATAAAATGGAAAAGATGATTGTCGTGTGTCAGTGGTTGTTGAAATATAATCAAATTTTGAACACGGAATACTATTAGTGCCTCCAACTAAATATGGTAAACGGTACATATTCGTAATCAAAATATTTGAATAGTCATAATGCACATGAGTATTTATGTAACAATTGTATGTTAACGTAAAATAAGTATTCAGTCATAATAAGATTTAGACTTACACCCCGTTTCATTGGCCATTTAAATCTGAATCCATTAAGATGTAGGAGATAAGGTAAATTTTGCATGTTTGTTTGTTCATCTAATCACTATTTCATTAATTGAAATTGCCGGAATGTTAAAAGTGAAAATTTATCACCTTTTTCTTTGAAATATATGAAAAGTTTGAAATGTCCAAATTACCCTTTGGTTATCATTTATTTACAAAAAATACCCTGTACATTTAGTATAATAACTATTGTATAAGTAATATAAAAGATATCATAAAAAATAAGAAATATTAATAATGAATTATTTTTTTCTTACAAATTTTGGAACCCGATTGAAGAAGCCACTAGCGTTAGTCATCGCTAATGGCCTATTGCTACCAACCATTGCCAAGAATACACATCAAGTGACATAGTACCATCATGACTGCCTCGGCTCTCTCTATAATGCTATTAGGTTTCTTTTGCAAGAAACAACACTGTTTGTCTGTTAAATGCCGAAAACTTAGACTGGTGAATGTTTCCGGACATTTTATGTCGATATGCATAATTTTAGCAAGAAATAATTTAACAACCTTATAGATCGGTAAAATCTGATCATGATGGTGTATTAGGGTTAGGCAATGCACAACATCGACGACGGACGACGACAGAGGAACAGCGGCTCTGACAAACCAATGTTGTAAATCTTTCATTTTTTTTGTCTTAAAAGCATATTTAAACAATATAATATTACTTACTGCATTTGAAATTCAAACTTTAATTCGAAAATTAAAATATGTAAAAAGATTAATTACCATAATATAATTTATTTAATAAATATGCATTTAAAGTATACAAAATTGACTTGTTTTACATGCATTGGTTAATTAAATTAAAATAAATAAAATTTTAATGTAATATTATAAAAAGTGAAATAATTAAATGATATAATTATTGATAATATTGGCTTATATCATACAAAATATAAATATATTATGGTTTATATAATAAGTAAGCTTATTAATTTATTACTAATTAATATTTAAATTGAATTTTGTAAACTATGGGAATTTAACAGTGTACAACATATTTAAAGCCATATATTTTAATTTCCATAACAAAAAAAAAAAACTGTTTCACACCCAAATTATTTAGAAACCTAAAATGTTAAAATATCGAATTAATCAATTCAAATATCTGTTGGAGAACCAATTATAAGGTTAATTTAGTATATTATAGGTGTGTATATAATCTTATATCCGAAATACTTGTAAGATGATTATAGTAACTTTGAAGTGTTAAAATGAAACAAAAAGAAAATAATTTTATAAAAGATGGTAAGAAAGTCGTAAAAGGAAAAGAATATAAGAGTAGTTATCTGGTTGAAAAGAATTTTGCTATAATTTTAATAACTTGTACAAATGTAATATGAATATTTTATAGTTATTATTATAGGGATCAAATTGTCATATTAAACAATATGATGCTTCTTTACCAATTTTTTTAAGAGCTATGTAATAAAGTAAACAAACATACTTTTAAGTGGTTTGAATGAAGGTTGGTCTTATTTTATGGTAAATCCATCAAAATCATGGGCCATGACTTGTAATCCAACTAGCCGAGAAAAAGAAGTCGTAAATGAACTTACCATGGTAGTAAAATTGTTTGGTTACACCTTCATGTACATGGCTAAGTTTGATTGTGTACATTGTTATAAATAACAACTTATGTTAGAGTTAAGATAAGTGAAAACTGAATAATATTTGAGACATTTTAAGATAAATGGCTAAAATTAAATAATCATGGAGAAAACTACGAAATTAAGTGATATTATAATTACGAGACACATAATCAATTGTGAAATTATATTCTTTAAGAAAAAAGTTTATTGTAAAAATGTATGAACAAATAATGTGATATCAATCCTATAGCCAAAAGGAGTCATGCAATTTGACTGGATTAAAAAACTACATGATCTTTATAATATTAAAAGGCAATAATAATGAAGCAGAAAAAAAAGAAAAGAAAAAAGGCAATATCAAACGACTGACATTTCAATCTTAGAAATGTATTAATTGTATAAGAGAAGTTGTGTGACCCCATAAATTCCTACTTTGCTCGTCCTCTGAACGGATAATACGTGATTAGAAGAAATATTTGTCAATCCAACTAATGAAATTTATGTGACTTAAAGGATTATTGACATAGGAATGATATTAATGTTGTTCAAAATCTATTGTTTAGGATGCTTAGGTTGATTAGTATCAAATAATTACCTTCTGGTCGAAGATGTATATAGAATATTGCTTAAACATCATTTTTTTTATAATTTAATAAACTACTGCTTATGGGTTTTAAGAGAAAGGCAAAATTTTATTTGACCATTTACTCGACATTGTAAAAGTAGTTGAAAATAATGGGATATAGCGGTTTCAATCCAACAAAAACTACAATAGACATTAATAAATTATGAAATATAACCCAACAAAATTGGAACGAATAATGAAGTACTTGAGCGTATAATTCATTA
>SNVD02005643.1:0-10398 GCA_013180625.2 Boswellia sacra
TTTAAATGATACTCGATCTAAACTTTATATGTTCAATAATTGTTTTTGAAAACATAAGAAATTTTATATACTCATATTATAAATTAAACATACTCTAAATTATTTTAACCAACATCTTCATATCATGAACAAATAATCAATTAATTGAGTCTACTTGTAGGATTCTATTCTTTTCCCTCTCATTTTGAAGAAACTTTAACTTCCCGTTATCAAATTATTTTTTCTATATAAATAACATAATCTAATCCCTTATCAATGCACCACTCTTTAATACTCAACTATATCTTCTTAATTTCTATAGCTTATGGTTGACATATTATGTGGCCTTTAAGGACATTTAGAATTCATTGTTATGTGATGTCAATTAGCATTAAAATGAAAAATCAACATTAACAACTCCTGACTTTATTCTTCAACTTTTATAGAAAGGGGGGGTGATAGGAGTTATGGCTAGGCCCAGCAATGTTTGATCTTAAGCTCAGGATTTCACTGCTGAATGAGTTAGTCAATTGAAGCCCAGCCATTGGAGACCCATTATATGCATGCAATATTAAATGGGTTAGGGTGGCATTTTCCTTATGCATCACAGTTTGGCATCATTTGGTTGAATGAGTTGGGGCCGAATCAGGTGGGTCACATAAAAAAAAGTCCAATAAGAATAGTTCTATTTAGATCCCTCTTCAACCTTTATTTTGATAGTAGTTCTATCCAATTTTTATTTTTTATCTTGTTAGGCCCTACCTCTTATTTAATAAAGGTGAAATTATAATTTAAATAATTTGTCATCAAACTCAATTTTAATTTTAGATATATTTATGATAAGCTTAATTAAATTCTCATTTAATCTTCAATTAACTTCTTTTTTTTATCTCATCTGCTTTTTATTTGATACAATGTTAATTAAATTATCATTTAATTTCTAGTTAAATTATTATTTAATCTTAATAGTCTTTAATTTTTTTCAATCTTTGTTTACTATCAATTTATACATAAAAAAGAAAAAAGCGACGGTCTTAATATTAATCAATTTTTTATCATATATTATTAATTCTTCAAGCTCATATAAAGAAAATAATCAATCAAATATTTCTTAGGGAGAAAGAAAGAAAAATGGACGATTTGATATTTATTAGATCATTGATTGAAATTTAAAAAGAAAGAAAAATAGATGAATTTTAATAAATTTCAAAAGAAAAAAAATAAAATTGGAAGAGAGAGAGAGAGAGGGTGAGGTTGGTTATTGATTGTGTTAGAGAGAAAATAGAAAAAAATGATAGAGATATATAAGGAAAATTAAGAGTTTTTGTTAAATTCATTAACTCAATATTAATTATCTTATGTATTATATTTTTGTGATAATTATGTCCTTATTTAATATTGAGATGAGGGCTAATAAGATAAAAAAAGGGAGCCGAATAGAACTAATCCATTTTTATTTTATATTTTTTTGACAATTTTATGTTAAAATTAAATTACTTAAAAAGACAAAAGGAAATTCCAAATAAACCACATATTCATCTAGATGCTCCAAATTCATTGAGATGTTTCAATTTTCATAAATATTTTGAAGAAAATTTTATCTTAAACAAATAAACAATAATGAGTTTACCAATCCACAAAACTAGAAAATGAATCCCAAAATGAAACAAAGATATTAACAAAATCATATGCAAATTTACAATAAAATCTTATAAAAAAAATCATTGCTTGTTTCTCACATATCTCTAACAATTTAAAGATTATTCATTCTATTTTTCATCTAATTCATAAACGGTTACTTTTCGCAAGCCTATAAACTACTAGAATTTTTAATTTGCAATTAGTAGTCCCTTAATACTTACTATAGAGATTGTCAAACTAATCATGTAAACATTACCACCCACTTCGAATAATTGGACTTTAAATCGTATTTTAAACTTTATGTTCAATAATTATTTTTGGAAACATAAGAAATTGTTTATAATCATATTATAAATTGAACATACTCTAATTTATTTAAACCAACATCTTCATGTAGTTAATAAATAATCAATTAATTAAGTCTACTTGCAGAGTTCTATATCTATTCCTTTCCCTTTCATTTTAAAGAGACTTTAATTTCTCGTTATCAAATTATTTTTTGCATATACATAACATAATCTAATCCCTTATCAATGCACCGCCCTTTAATACTTAACTATATCTTCTTAATTTTTATAGCTTATGGTTGACATAATATGTGCTCTTTAAGGACATTTAGAATTCAATGTCATGTGAAGTCAATTAGCATTAAAATGAAAAATCAACATTAACAACTCCTGACTTTATTCTTCAACTCTCATAGAACGTGAAACTGATAAGAGTTATGAGCCCAGCAAAGTTTGATCTTATGTTCAGGATTTCACTGGATAATGAGTTTTAGTCAATTAAGCCCAGCTGTTGGAGACCCAATGTTTGCACACAATATCAAATCGGTTATTAATAGTATCTTTTATAATTTTCGAAAATGTTACATTAAATCTTTCTTGTATTAAGATGAAATATAATGATATTTAATGAACTTAACTTATATAAAGGGTGATAACTTCTTCATTATAGAATTGAATTTAGACTAAAACCTATATAAATGCTTTTATAGGCACGGGGATAATTATGATATTCTACTTAAATTATTTGAGTCACATATATATAGTCTAATAAAAAAAAAAATATTAGACTCACGACATTCATACAACATAAATTCTACAGCATGACATAGTAGTTTAAATTGACAAAATTCTATTAGAAATGTAACTTTCATCATTCTTTTTTGTTTTTTTCTTCTTCAATGAATTTTTGTTATAAAAAATGCTACATCATATGATAGAGTTTGAATTGTATAAAATTACAAATCTAGGACTACTCTTATAAAAAACGTTATATTGTCCTTAATTGTAATGGCATATAGAGGACAAAAGATCAAACCAACATTTTCTAATAAAATGGCCTTACAAATTAATTTATGTGTCCCAAGATCACATCAATGTGCTCATATTAATTACGAAGGGGTAGTGCTATTATTAACTGAATTAATCATCCTCAGTAACAAACTGTAATTAAGCTACTTAAATTGACCACCCAGCCATTGAAATGTTGAGTTAGTGGAAAGCACAACCCATAAACCATGGGCCTGTCTTTATTATCAAACCCAAATATAGTATCTTTTTAAGCCCCATTCTTTTTTTTTTTTAAATTAAAATGATATCTCAAAATAGAATTAGCAAAATCTGATCATCCATCCATTGAAATGTTGTTTTAGTGGAAAGCACAACCCATAAACCATGGGCCTGCCTTTATTATCAAGCTCAAATATAGAGTGTTGTTATTCAGGTCCCATTGAATCTCTTTTTAAGCCCATCATTATTATTTTTGTTTAAATTAAAATGATATCTCAAAATAGAATTAGCAAAAACCCAATTTTTATCTTAGTAATCAACAAGCATCAAAGATTCACCGTGTTTACTACTCTTGTTTTGGCCTTCATCTTCCTAATTTATGTTTCTAAATTGAAACAAATTCATCAGCTTAATTAACCAAAATATTAAAAAAATTAGTTTTTAGTTTCATTATTACCTGGAAATTAATAATACGAATTTTATAAAATTTGAAAACCTAGAGAGAGAGAGAGAGAACCAAAGCCTTTGATCACACAGCCAAGCTCTTTCTTTGATCCGAAGCCAGCCTTTTCTCTAATCCAAGAAGAAGTAGAATACTTGTTATCCAGAAGAATAGTGGAGTGGGAAAAGATGACCACCGAGGCTTTCATAGTGTTCCATTTTCATACTTCTGTTCTTTTTATAGATCAATTAAAATTCATTGATGTTCATTGAGTAAAGTATAAAAATAAAAATAAAGAACTAAATAAACATGACAAGTAAGAGACAATATCATTCTTAAGTGTTAAATGTTGACTAAAAAGAGAACATTTTCTAGTTTATAAAAGAACTCCATGAAGATGGAGAAGAGGCAGAGGAAGAGTTTTATCTGGTTTATATTTTATAGAGATAGATAACAAAGAGAGAGAAAGATTGGAGATTTAAAAAAACTATTATCGATTTTCAGATAAGGATATTTTAGGAATTATATAAAAAAGTCTATAAATTAAAATTTATAAATAAATTTTATTTCAAATGGGGCTTAAAAATACATTTAAAGGGGCTTAAATAACAACGCTTCCAAATATATTTGTCAACAAAATCTTGCTCTATATTCATCCGTCTATGGCTGGAAGCTGCTTAATCTTAAGCTCCATATTTATTAATCAACTAAATGCAGAAGCTTCATGTTTGATCCAACTCAATATTGATCAAAATTCTGTCTTGATATAGTTGTCTTCCTGCGCTTTTTGCTAATTATGTTTCTCTTTTATTTTTTCCTCCATTTCTCTTTTGTATGACTTGTTGGGATGTTTGCGGGGCAGTTAGAGGTGGTCGCCCGGTGTTGATTGGTGGAGTTGATTGGCTAGAGCAAATGTTAGGGAGGATTTTTGTTATGTGTAAATGATTGTTGGAGGTGGGCAATTTAATTTTTTGATCATGTTTGGCTGCTGGGAAATTCAGGGGAGTAAGGAGAGAAAATATGAAACAATTTAATTTATTTGTCTACCTAGTTTTATTAATTTGTTATATGAATAAAGAAAAAAAAGGAAAAATTTATTATTATTTTACGTTGGGCCTTTATTAAATTATTGTATTTTTAGTAATTAATTATTGTAATTCTTATAACAAAATTCAATAATTAGTTTTAATATTTGTTACCTTATTATTCTTATTTACAATTATTTTAAGTAATTAATTATATTAAATATTTTATAAATATTTTAGATATGTTTTTACTTTTAATCCTTTAATAAAAAATTCATTCATTATTTAATAATTCCAATACTTTAAATATATCTAATTAAAAAAATGAATTATACAATTAAAATGTTATTAACTTTTTTATTCAAAATAATCAATTATTTGATTGTTTATTATTAAAATTACATAATACCTAAGTATTATAATATATCATTAATGATTAAACATTATTTTGGCCTTCTCGAACCATATGTGGCCTTTATCACTAATGATAGTCAAACGTTTCAATAAATCTTTAAATATTGATAATTCTTATGCTAATGGAGCTGCAAGATTTTCAATTGGATAAAGAACGACGACAACTGTTCAGATTTTAAAAGTTTTAATAATATGTATTAATTTTATTTTAACCATAATGAATTATGTTAAATTTTATACGATATGTTATACTTATTTATTAAATAACTTTTAATTTTTTTAAAATTATTTATTTCCAAAACTAATGAAACTTATATTATAGTATATTAAAAATTTAACACAAATATTAATACTTATATAAGATACCATATGTATACAATAGAAAATGTTAAAACTTGTAAAATATATTTTAAGTTGAAAATTGTATTGAACTTAATTTAAATTATATTTTTATACTCAAATATATTTTATGAATTCTTTTATTTAATTATTTTTTATTTGTTTCATAGGATAGATAAAGTTGAAGGATTGAAAATAATCAAGTTGAGCCATTAACACTTATATCATCTTACAGTAACATAAGCATTAATACTTATATAAAATACTACATGAATGTAAAAAAAATAAAAATAAAAATTGACTAGTTAGTTATAAATACTAACATCAAATCAAAGTCATATGCACAGGGGAAGATGGGCCGAATTTCACCAAGTAACCCATTTGAGACTCTTTTAACTAATTCTAACCCTACTTTTGTTTTTAACTAATTCTAACGTACAGTTCTACCCTTAAGAGTTAAGAAAATAACAATTCTAACCTCTTTCATTATTATTAACATTTATTACAGGACCCGATCGTGTATTTTGCACAACCCAATTGTGCAAAATTCTAGAACCATTTGTTTGCACAAAGCAATCGTGAACTAACATGATGTAATCGTGCAAAATTATAATAAGAATTTTTATGTTGTTGACAATTATTGTATGATATGAGTCGTGAATTAACACGATATAGTCGTACAAAAAAATAGCGAGAATTTTTATTTTGTTCACAATTACTGCACGACTTGATCGTGCAAAATTTCAGAATTCATTTTTTTGCACAACCAAGTCATGAACTAACACAACGTAATCGTGCAAAACAATAATAAGAATTTTGTATGTTATTGATAATTCTTGCATGACATGGTCGAACACACAGTACAACTAGATCGTGCAAAATTCTAGAAGTCAATTTTTTGCACGAATGGCATCAACTAGCATGACATAATCATGCAAAACAATTGTGTGAATTTTATATGTTGTTGACAATTCTTGCCTGATTAGATTGTGCAAAATTTCAGAAGTTATTTTTTTGCACGAATGGGGTCTTGAAGCAACATGATATAGTTGTGCAAAAAAATAGTGAGAATTTTTATATTATTCATAATTACTACACAACTTGCGGGTGCAAAATTTCAAAACTCATTTTTTTGCATGATGGGCATTTACACTAACACATCGTAGTCGTGCGATGCAGTAATTTTTTTTTAGATATTACTCTACTCATTTTTCTTGATATTTTTGATAATTATCATGTAAGACTAATAAAACTACATAACATGAAATGGATTACCATTATACATCAACGATTTTCGAATAACTATTATCGTTGTATAATTTATCTTGTAGGGGTATTCGCTCAAGTCATTAGTTAACAACGTCGGCCACTTTATTGTCCAATGTAACAATAACAATCCGTACATGTATTCGTTCAAGTAATGTTTTTAATAAATAGTAACAACACATGGTCACATATGTCAAACGAAGGTTATGATTGCCTACTTTGCAACTGTATATGCTAAGGCGGATCCAAGAAGGGATCAGGGCTGCGCCCCTCCTAAAAATTAAAAAAAGTTAAAGTTTACCTTTTTATCTTGAGTAGATTACTATTAGACGCTTTCTTGAGAAAACCTAATTTCTACCTCTTATCTTTCATTTCTCTTAATTATTTATCATGTAAAACATTTAATAGTCTACCTGGTTTAACTAGTGATCTGTACAAACCTATCTTTCATCTAGAAAATTTAATTGAAAAATGTATATTGCAATTTACAATCAAGCAAACTTCTCTTATATTTTAGTTTTTTTGCTTTCATTTTATAAATCGTGTTTTCAATTTTTACTCTAATTTATTTACTTTATTATACGTAATACCTTTTTTTATTATTATTTTCTTATCTTTTAAAGTTTGAAATTAATAAATCAAGTATTACTAAAAGAATAAAAATTTGAAGAATTTTTTATGAACATTAAAAATTGACTTGTTATGGATAATTGTATATAATGTCTAGTTATTGAATAAATTGTCAAATTAAATAATACTAGACCTACAACTCATTTACAATCAAAATTTTATACAACTTCAATTGGTAGGATATTATTAAATGAATAATTAGCATGTTATTCAAAAAAAATCAACAGCTGAAAATTAAAAAATTCTACATAAATCATCTTATAAAACAAATTAAATGTAGACATACATAATTATTAAGGAACAATGAAAAATATGCAGTTCATGACACAATACCTATGCAGCCCTCATCTGATGATTCCAAGGAAGTGGTCATGACTTCCATTTTGATAGCAGCCAACATTGTCTGAACAAAAAACAAACAATATGGTTGGATGCAATAGAAGGACCAATCATTTTTCACATATCAATAAAGCCATCTCTAAATAGACCATTAATCTATTGACACGAGCAAAGAGTGAGCAAAAAACTTATAGTTGAACCAATCTTCGCTAGTGCTAACCCATCAGCAAATGCAACAGCACCTAGATAAGAAAAGGGTTCAATTTGAGAGAGATCGTCAACGAAGTAATACCCAAATATACAAAAGGGAAATGCAAAAGCCTTGACTGACCAAGGGCAACAGTTGTATCTCTAGCTCTTCCAATTGGCCTGGCATCAGGGCGTATAGCTTCCGCCTCAAAATAGCAAAGAGGGAAGAGGCGCCTGAAAGCATCCACCTCCATCTTTGATGACAAGGCCTCCGACTCCGAGGCATCCGGCAACCCCATCTGCTCTTACTTCTCTTCTGTCCCAAATATGCTCTAAAATATGAAACTCAACCAAAAATTAATAAGCAAAACCCATCACTTCATCTTTCATTATTCAGTGAGATACATATACTAAGCAAAACCAAAAACTTTTTTAATTCTTTTTCTTTTCTACAATAATAAGTAATTAGATACATCTTCCACTTCGTATAGCCTTCGTGAACATGTTTTAGATTGTTTTTTTCAAAAACTATCACACATTTCATCGAACACTTTGCATTCTATCCAAGTTTAAGCTCCCAAAGTGCTAAAGACATGTAAGTCAATAACCCAAATGCAAAGCTTGACGAAAGTACTTACTACTTGACACTAACCTTGTATGAGTGAACTGATGCAAAAAACTACTGGAACAATGACTTGACTTGATTGGTATTGTGCAAGTAGTGAGCTCAATGTGTAAGGTTTTGCATCTCAAAGTAGTGTCTTGTGTTTTGAGAGTTTAAAAGTAAGGATGTTGGCCAAATGGAAGAAAAGAATGATAGAGGAAATTTAGAGTGATGAAAAAAAGAGAAGATTAGGGTATTTCTGCCTTTTCGCATGAAAAAGGGCCTAAAAATGGTTACGGTTGCATTCACTTGTTTAGCATAAGATATTTGCTAGACAGGTTTGACCACATGAAAAAAAATGTGTTGAAAGAGTGATGTTCAAAGTTGTGAGAGAAGTGAAGAAAACAAGAGAAATTTGTTGAGCACCGGCTTTGGATAGGAATCCGAACGTGTTAAAAAGCAGCAATAAAAAAAAACCCAAGGGGACATGAAAAAAGGGTGATGAGCGTCTCTCTCTGTGTGGTTTTGGTAACGGTGGTCATTGACGGAGTCAGAAAGTCCAGGGCAAATTTTATAAACAGTAAAATTAAAAATTTTAATATAACTAATAATATTTATCTAATAAAATTATATATTTAATATTTTGAAAGTATGATATGATATCTAATTTATCATGTTATTAGCATTAGGTTAATATAAAACTAAATTATTATTTAACAATTGATTCTTATTCAATTATGTATGTGAATTTTAAAAAAAATTTAAAAAAAATTCTTAAAGAGGAATAATCAACCTAATAATTTGTATATAGAATTGCTTATTTAAAAAGAAATACTCAATTTAGTAATTTATTATGTAAAAAATAATAGTTGGATTCAGAGCCAGGGAAGCACTTGTAAAAGTGTGTGGCAAATAAGTAGCTTTGGACCATCGGATGATGATGATATCACTGCTGCTCATGCCTTGTGATGTTTAAGCCAAGTCTAGAACCTTTTGTTGTTTTCTTATTGTGGTCTGTTTTGTGTTCTCATGCTTCATATATAGCTTTGAATAACTTTATGTAGTGAAATATCTCTGGGATAAAACTAATCAAGTGCTACATAAGGTGCAGGTTGTATGATTATAATACTGGACGAGGCTATATATTAGAAAAAAACAAAAATAAGATTCATTCCTGATCTAAGCCTTTTTTATATCTTCTATCATGCGGATTGTATCATTTGGTAGTTGTTAAAATCTGCTGAATTCTCTTTCCTGAACATAATTTCATAAATATCTTCTACTTTATCTTAATATTAGATGTTTTAAAATATTATCATCTTATTATCTTCTTTTCTAAAAAATTGTCAAAGATATCCATATTAAAGATTATGTCAAGTTATTTCTTCTCTCTATTGACAAATAAATTAACAAAATATGTTAATAAGAGAGTCCCTAATGAATTTTGAAATAGTCAAAAAGAAATTAATGATTTTTATTTGTTTTTACCTAATATTAAAGTAAAATACGAGTATACTTAACAAAAATAATTCATTATTAAAAAATATTAAGATTCTATGTCTCTAACCTTAAAAAAAAAAATGGTGCCTAAACGAACAACATAGGATTAGTACTACGCTTATAAACTAAATTATAAATATTTATAAGAGCGTGTAGAAGTGTGACTAAATACATACTCTAAACTCTAAAAGAACAAATTTAGAGTCAAAAGTTCACTCAACAGTTTCTCCTCACCATCGTCAACCCTTTGCCTATGTGAATGATGACTTCACATGAAAATATTAGATAAAGGGCCAGTAGATATCATTTGTCATTTGCCTTAATAACAAAAGAGTAACCGTAAACAATGGTTGATGAATAAATGACACATTTCTAACCCACTTTAAAGAAAAGTTTAGTAGTAGCTGCATATTTTTTTCAAAGGTAACATCACAATTATGATATTTAAATTATATTTGGAGCAATTCTAGCTCATGTTGTGCCATTAACATTGGTGTGAGAAAGAGGTCTCAATCA
>SNVD02005644.1:0-10547 GCA_013180625.2 Boswellia sacra
TTTTGTGAGAAGTTTCCAGGATTTCTTGTTCTTTTTTCTCCTTCAATTGTGCAAATCTACTAGGAAAAAGTGGAGGAGAAACATATGAAGGAATGGGAGTTATAGGATTTACCTAAGAAGTCAGTATTTTGTTATTTTGTTTTCATTGTTGATTCATATTTTCTTTGTTTTTCTTTTCTGATTGTTTGTGTTTAGACAACATGGCAGTAAACTTCTATCAATTCAGTAGCGGATTTGAGCCTCAAGTACCATGGAGAGTAAATGAGGTAAGCACTCCGAACATTGAACAACAACTTTCTGAGCTAACCTCTCTTGTGGAAAACATGGCTGTGGGAGATATACAAAAATCTTATGAATGTGGGATATATTCTACGATGGAGCATCCAATCGACATGTATCCAACTTTACAAGAAGAATATATGGAACAAGCCAATGCCATGGGTGGATTTCCAGGACAAACGAGGCAATGGTATGATCCTTTCTCTAGCACTCACAATGCTGGATGGGAAGATCAACGTAATTTCAGTTACTGGAATCATCAACCAATCACTCCAAATGTGATACCAAATCGGCCACAAAGTTTCAATCAACCTAGAGTGCAGCAACCATTTCAAATGCAACCACCACCAATGCCACAGCCAGCACCGCAACCAGCTTCGCAAAACTCAGGTATGTCTCTCGAAGATATTGTTAATGCACTTGCTACTAAAACAATGCAATTCCAGCAGGAAACTGGGGCAAGTATCCAAAACCTGGCAAATCAAATGGGACAATTGGCCACTAGCATGAGCAAATTCGAGGGCCAAGGCTCAGAAGAATTATCTTGTCAAACGATGATCAATTCAAGAGAGAATTCTTGTGCGATAACTTTGCAAAATGGAGAGCAATTAGATGTCCTGCCAAAGAAATCACAAACTGATGAAGGAGATGACACCACTTCCAACATGAACAAAACACTGACTTCTCAGGTAAATCCTATAACTCCCATTCCTTCATATGTTTCTCCTCCACTTTTTCCTAGTAGATTTGCACAATCGAAGGAGAAACAAGAACAAGAAATCCTGGAAACTTCTCACAACATCGAGGTAAATATACCACTTCTGGATGCTATTGAGCAAGTATCTCGTTGTACAAAATTTCTCAAGGAGTTATGCACCAACAAGAGAAAGTTGAAGAGAAATGAGAAAGTAAGTGTGGGGGAAAATGTTTCAGCAGTATTACAAAGAAAAATTCCTCCAAAATGCAAAGATCCAGGTACATTCATCATTCCATGCACCATTGGTAATACCAAGTTTGAAAGAGCTATATTAGATTTAGGAGCATCTATTAATGTCATGCCATATTCTATTTATGCTTCTTTAAATCTTGGACCTTTTGCGAAAACTGGTATTACCATTCAGTTTGCGGATCATTTTAATGCATATCGCAAAAGAGTTGTGGAAGATGTGCTTGTGCAGGTGAATCAATTGGTTTTTCCAACAGACTTCTATGTTCTTGAAATAGAGGATGAGACATCTCCTAATCCAACACCGATTCTTATGGGGAGACCATTCTCGAAAACTGTTAGAACCAAGATTGAGGTTCGTGATGACACTCTCATCATAGAGTTTGATGGCAAGGTGATATGTTTCAATATTTTTGAGGCAATGAGGTACTCTAGTGACTTTCATTCTGTTTTTGCAGTTGATGTTGTTGATTCTCTGCCACAACAATGTTTTGAGTTAACTCGCAAGAATGGATTGGATATAGCTATTAATGATCACATAGGGACAGAAAATTCTAAGGAGTTAGAAATTTTGATACAAGGGTCCAAAGAAATGGAGAAAGTTGTGGCAAGCTTAGATGAGACCATAGCTATAACCATAAATAGGTATGATGTTTCGTGCATTCAATTTCTTTATCTAATGAGAAAATTCTTCCTTCTGTGATGACAGCCCCTGCCTTGGAGCTTAAGTCACTTCCAGATCATTTGAATCACGGATTCTTGTGTGAGAATGATACTTTGCGAGTTACAATGGAAATGGGCCTTGCACGAATACAAGAAGAGAAACTCGTCCGAATACTTACAGATCACAAAAATAGCTATTGGGTGGACGATTGCTAACATCCAAGGCCCAGCCATATGCATGCACCAATTCTTGTTGGAAGAAGGATCCAAGCCCATTAGTGAAGCACAGCGGAGATTGGACCCTCCTATGATGGAACCAACGTCGGGCTGAGGACGTTAAACCAAGCGCTTATTGGGAGGCAACCCAATGTTTTTGAAAAATAAATAAAAGAAAAGAAAAGAAAAATAAAATAAGGTAATAATGATCGATTTTTGTGTCTCGAGGAGATTCATTTCGTAGGCCATCAAATTGATCAGGTTTTATCTCTCTTTGCCATCTGTCTTATTTGTTTTTATATTTGTTTTTACTTGTTTTTGACTTTTGTTTGCTATTGTGTTGTTATCTCTTTTATATGTCTTTAGTTTCGTTTCTGCTCTTTTCTTTTTCCTTCCTTTTGTTTAATTTGATTATTCCGTACTTCGAATTCATTTGTGCAGCAACTTGAGGAAACATTCAAACGGGAGTTGAAGCCATTGTTCGAAGGTTTAAAACGTGCATATCTGGGAGAAGAACAAACTCAATCGCATTATCAGTAATATCTCTCATTTTCTTCTCTTCAATGGATGCTGATATCTTTCTATCGAACCTTTGTAAATATTTCCCTTCACTTCCTCAAAATGCTGTGTTTAAAATTTATAAAGTACGGATGACTAGACTTTGGGCATTGATGCTCCTAAATGTGCCTGCTGATATCCGATGGCTTATCGAAGCCAAGGTGAGATTGTCCGGTGAGACTGACATTAATCTCGCAAAATACATGCCTGGTCTAGAAAAGAGCTACTACGCCAAGAGGCAAAGAGCGAAAAGGTTACAAGTATGTTATAAATGTGCTAGATGGAATTGTAACCAGACTAGTCGTTCATTAGGTTTTGCATCCAGGAATAGAGAAGATAAACTTTCATTTATTAAGAATGGTTTGAGTAATGAGTAGCTGGATAATGTTTTGTTAACTCTCGAGTCACATTCTTGTGGAATTGTTCAGCGTGAATTGCTTAATCTATGGACACAATTTCGTGATGTATTGCAGTGTTATAGTCTAGGGAATCTGACTAAAAACGACCCTGTTTGCCCGTTTATAAGAAAACTGGATGGGAAGCAAATCCCCGACTCATAGAAGGCGTTTCAGCCGTTACTGGACGTAAAACCAGAGGAAGATGTGAGCCACAATCACAACTACTTGTATATTTGAATGTGTGTTGTTGTTGTCGAATTTTATTTTTTCTTGTTTCGTTTGATCTGATTATCAATGTTGTTTTTGTGTTGTTGTTGTTTGTTGATTTTGTTTGTTTCAATTTCAAGTTTTCTTTTTGACAAACCATATGACTACCCCATGACATAAGCACACGTGAGAGACAAGTGTGGAGGTTTTGTCAACCTCCGCCGAAAGTATATCTTTACTTTTCATGCTTCACGTGGGAGACAAGTGTGGCGGTTTTGTCAAACCCCGCCAAAAGCATATCTCCATTTTCCATGCTTCACGTGGGAGACAAGTGTGTAGGTTTTGTCAAATCTCGCCGAAAGCATATCTCATTTTTTCAAATCTTGGGGCGATAAATCTACATTGAGTAACCCCCACCGAAATTATGTCCCCATGTGTCAAATCTGAGAGATTTACGTGTGTATATATCCATTCTGCATATTTGATGCGTTCGAAACTAGCAAGTATACTAGTCGCACAAGTAATAAAGTGATGAGTGAGATATCGTTCTCACGAGGATTGATTCTAATTAAATTTGTTATTTTTCAGCAACAATAAACTAAATATGGGGGGTTTTGTTGAATAATCAATTAAACTGAATACGAAGGCAAATAAAGAATAACACAACACAATATTAAATGAATTGAAAATTCAATGAGAGACACTTGGTTAAGGGTTCTTTCTCTGCCACAAGATATGAATTTGTGAATTAACATAGAATTGTTATCCAATTACAGCATTGAAGTTATCAACCGTAGATAACAACAAGCTCTGTTATCCCAATCTTTCCTTACTTTGTTGTTAATAAAACAAGCTCTTTATTTAATCTCTATCCATTAAACAACCTAGAACAAGCTCTCTAAGTTTAATTCAATAGAAGCATTACGATGAGAAAGATAGGTTGATCTAAGCAAAATCACACAAGTTCGGATTATTTAACCTAGGTTGTATTTTCCAATTGCAATCTCTGATCACAATTTTGCTACTAATGATTGGAAATCATGACAATTACGAATCAAGATTTCTAATCTAGCAATAGACAACAACAGATTATATTCAGTTGGCCATTCCAAATACAATCAGTAAGCAATCATAAGCATTCGATATGGGAAAATACAAGCAACTTCAATTAGAGAATTGGATAACAATTTCTTACACAATCAACTCACAAAATCCATATTCAAGGGCTTTGAAATCACCTAAACCGATAATTAGCATGAATATAGACGCCTCTACTAGAATATGTGCACACATTATGGATATGATTAGTAAATACACACCTACCATACAGTTACACACATTGTGAGACCATTACATATCATTCAGAACTCTTGAAAAAGGAAAGACCATCTTAAGATTTATTTAGCACAAATTCTTTGAAAATCTTCTTTGTAGATGAATCTGCTTGGAATTGTAGTTCCTCCTCTTTCAAAATCTTCTTTCTCCTTCAAGAACTCCAAAGGATGAGAGAAATCCAGAAATGCAGCCTCCTCCCATGTTTTCCCCTCTTCCAATTATGAAAATAAAACCCTAAAATGTGTTTAAATACTCTGCTACAGTAACTTGCTACAGTGCCCCGTATTGAATAACATGCTACAGTGATATATGGAATTACAAATATACACTTCTCATACCATTTTTATCACAACTTTCGGTACACTACATAAATTCCTGAACCGTAAATTTCTCCAGAAAATAGAGTTCGAGAGCTTTTCAATGGTATATAGCATGTTATCCGGTTAATTGTATATCGATACAATCAACTCCAAGAAATTGGTTGACTAGCAGAGGTGAAAATGAAGGGTTTTACTCCAATTTTGTGTAAGTTCCTCCAAAACTCCTACAAACATCAAAAACCACACAAAAACAAAAAAATACCAAGGAATATAGCAAAGAAACATGGACGAATTGATATGAAAATGATATATAAATAGACACTTATCAAATTCCCCCACACTTAGACTTTGTTAGTCCTCGAGCAACTACGACAATATGAAATAAAACTAAACCGAAACAGAATCAACAAAAAAATTAAAACACATAAATGCTTTATCTTGCAAATAGGCCTCAAAGATTGTACTTAATTATAAGCCAAGGAAAACTTCAAAATAATGCACTTGATCAACAATTTTATCTCAAATATTAGTTTCGCTTCACTTCAATTCCTCAAGTGTGTGTGTGTGTAGAGCCATTCTCACCTAATCACTTGTAACCCGGATGAGTTTATGCTTAAAAATGAATCATATTTAATAGTGAAGATGTATGTATAAATGAACTCCATAGGCCTGCTTTTCAAGTCACTCTCCACTAATGTAGACATGTGCAACACCAAGGATCAAGTAGGACTTTATTAAGCTTGTAACGTTTGGCTTGGGTGAAGGTATGATAAAGGATAATAATTTGGCTCAAATCACCTACAAACACATAAATCATTCAAGACTATGTAAAGCTCAAGCCTATAACAAAACTTCATTTCAATTCACCAGGTTACTCCCCCAAACTTATTTAGAACACTCAATCTTTTTTTTTTTTTTTTTTTGCAGAAAACAAAAGAAAACTACACCCCCACACTTTGGTGTTTCATTCTTTTTAAGAACACTTAAGGGTATAGATCTCTTATTCTTCTTCTTTTGTTCTTTTTTTTCTTTTTTTTCTTTTTTTTATTACACTTCCCCGCCCCCACACTTAAACAACACATTGTCCTCAATGTGTAAGTACGTGGACGATAAGTACAGATTGGTTTTTTTTTTTTGTTTTTCTTTTTTTTTTTTTAAACACAATAGAACTCACTTTGACACAGGAGTGTTGCAATCCATGGGATTCATGATAGATCATCAAGGAATGCAAATTGTTACAATGGTCAGGAGTGCACATGAACCAGAATGAGGGATAATTTCGTAAAAGAATTGGTATTGCTATGCAGAGAATTAAATGTCAAGATTTCTGGCTATAAAAGATCTTGAAGTCAGCTTTCTAACACATTTGTCAATGTGTCATTTGGAGTTGTCTGCAGGAATCTCTGACTATCTCTTCACAGCTGGTTCATAGTTAATGGTGCATTAAAGTCTACTCTAGAATTTGAATTTGATTGCTTAGTTGGTTGGAATTTGAATTTCTAGCTTAGTTGCTTATGCTTTATTACCTAATGAGTTTACTTATGAGTCTTAGTTAATAAATCAGTTGTCAATGTAGTAGTTGAGCTGTAATTATTGAAATCATTTAATTATTGTCTTTTACCTATGCTTGGAGAGTTGTTCCAAATTATTTAAGCTCTAAAGTTGTGTATTCAATGGAGTGAAGTTTTGAATTCGAATTTGAGTGAAATTTCGGTGTTTATACTGATTTCTCCTTAACTCTGTATCTCTTGGTGGATTCCATAGAGTGGTGAGTTAGTTTAAGCCCTGTATCCTTGGTTTTACATCCTTGGGTGGTGAATTATCTGTATCCCATTGGTGTTTACTTTGGTGGTGAGTTTGTTATCCCTTTCAAAGAGTGTTTGTTAGGTTCCATTTTATTTGTTCCAGCCATTGGTTGAGTTGATAATCAACTTGAAGATCCTATCCTGATCTATTATAATCCAGCAACCCGGTATCAGATTTGGTATCAGAGCTTTTGGTTCAATGGCTGGTCGCACTCGCAAGGCTGCTTCTACTAGCCAACTGATAAGTGTCTATTTATATATCATTTTCATATCAATTCGTCCATGTTTCTTTGCTATATTCCTTGGTATTTTTATGTTTTTGTGTGGTTTTGATGTTTGTAGGAGTTTTGGAAGCAACTTGCACAAAAATGGAGTAAAACCCTTCATTTTCACCTCTGCTAGTCAGTGATCTTCTCGGATTTAATTGTATTGATATACAATGAACCCGATGACATGTTATATACCATTGAAAGCTCTCGAAGTCTATTTTCTGGAGAAATTTACGGTTTATAAATCCATTCAGTGTACCAAAAGTTGTAATCAAAACAGTGTGAGAAGTATAGAAATGTAATTCCACAAATCACTGTAGCATGTATAATACGGGACACTGTAGCAGGTTACGGTAGCAGAGTATTTAAACACATTTTAGGGTTTTATTTTCATAACTTGAAGAGGGGAGAACGTGGGGGAGGCTGCAGCTCTTGAATTCTTTCATCTCTTGGAGTTCTTGAAGGAGAAAGGAAGCTTGGAAAGAGGAAGAACTACAATCCAAAGAGAATTACATCAAATTTGCTAAGTTTT
Source organism: Boswellia sacra (assembly GCA_013180625.2). Lineage (NCBI taxonomy): Eukaryota > Viridiplantae > Streptophyta > Magnoliopsida > Sapindales > Burseraceae > Boswellia > Boswellia sacra. Next base: position 7,529 of record SNVD02005644.1, read on the forward strand.
TCCCGTCCATTTCATTTTCTGGAATGTCTCCATGTTGTATTGTATTTACCACGTTCTTAAACATGTGTAACTGAATTGGAATTGGTTGAGGGTGATTTCAAAGCCCCTGATATGGTTTTTGTAAGTTGATTGTGTAAGGAATTGTTATCCAATTCCCTAATTGAAGTTGCTTGTATTCTCCCATATTTAATGCTTATGATTGCTTGCTGATTGTATTTGAGTGGCCAACTGAATATAATCTGGTTGTGATTTATTGCTAGACTAGAAATCTTGATCCGTAATTGTCTTGAATTTATAATCATTAGTAGCAAAATTGTGATCAGAGATTACAATTGGAGAATATAACCTAAGTTAAATAATCCGAGCTTGTGTGTTATTGCTTAGATCAACATGTCTTTCTTTTCATAATGCATCCATTGAATTAAATTTAGAGAGCTTGTTCTAGGTTGTTTAATGGATAGAGATTAAATAAAGAGTTTGTTTTATTTAACAACAAAGTAAGGAAAGATTGGGATAACAGAGCTTGTTGTTATCTACGGTTGATAACTTCAATGCTGTAATTGGATTACAATTCTATGTTAATTCACAAATTCATATCTTGTGGCAGAGAATGAACTCTTAACCAAGTGTCTCCCATTGATTTTTCTTTCAAATTTACTTTCTGTTTTGTTATTCTTTACTTGCATTCTTATTTCATTTATTAAATCATTCAACAAAAACCCCCCCTGTTTAGTTTATTGTTGCTGGAAATAACAAATTCAATTAGAATCAATACTCGTGGGAAAGATATCTTACTTATCACTTTATTACTTGTGCGACTAGTATACTTGCTAGTTTCGAACGCATCAAGTTTTTGGCGCCGTTGCCGGGGATTGATTTCCTAATCAATTTGTTATTCGTTTTTACTACTGATTCTTGATTGTTATTTCCTGATTGTTTGTGTTTAGGCTTTTATGTCCGAGGGAGAAGCGGATCAACGACTTAAGAGAATTAAGGAGTTTCTCCAATCCTCGAATTTAAGGCTAAATCGGTCAATTTTAACTCCACCTCCAGAATTTGACCTTGCACGACATACTTCCCTCCCATCTTCTTGCAGTTCAATCAAATCTGAATCGTAAGCAATGGCGATGGAAAACGATCAGACTCTTAAGGAGTTAGCGGCTCCAATTATTGATCAACAAACTCTATGCATAAGCACCAATTTTGAGATAGATTTTGAACTTAAATCTGGACTGATTCATCTCTTGCCTACATTTCATGGTTTTGCAAGAGAGGATCCGAACAAACACCTCAAAGAATTTCATGTGGTATGCTCAAGTATGAAGCCAACCGGCGTTTCTGAAGAGCAAATTAAATTGAGAGCCTTCCCATTCTCATTAGCGATTCGGCAAAAGATTGGCTATACTATCTACCACCAGGTACCATTACCACTTGGAATGAGATGAGTAAACTCTTTTTGGAGAAATACTTTCCAGCCTCGAAAGTTACAAATATTAGAAAAGATATTAGTGGCATTCGACAACACAATGGAGAATCACTTCATGACTATTGGGAGAGATTTAGAAGGTTATGTGCTAGCTGTCCAAACCATCAAATTAGTGATGGACTCCTAATTCAATATTTCTATGAGGGTCTCCTACCAATGGAAAGGAGTATCATTGATGCTGCTAGTGGTGGAGCACTGGTTAATAAAACAACGAATGTTGCAAGACGTTTGATTAGCGACATGGCAGCAAACTCCCAACAATTCAGCGGCCAATTTGAGCCACAACTACCAAGGAGAGTAAATGAGGTAAGTACCCCGAACATTGAACAACAACTTTCTGAGCTTACCTCTCTTGTAAAAAAAATGGCTGTTGGACATATGCATCAATCTTATGTATGTAGAGTATATTCTACCATGGAGCATCCAACCGACATATGTCCAACTTTGCAAGAAGGAGACACGGAACAAGCCAATGCCATGGGTGGATTTCTAGGACAACCAAGCCAAAGTTATAGTAATCATCAACCAATCACTCCAAATGCCATACCAAATCAGCCACCAGGTTTCAATCAATCAAGAGTGCAGCAATCATTTCAAATGGAACCACAACCAGCACCACAACTAGCTCCACAAAACTCAGGTATGGATCTCCAGGACATTGTTAAAGTACTTGCTACTAACACAATGCAATTTCAGCAGGAAACTAGGGCAAGTATCCAAAACCTGGAAAATCAAATGGGACAATTGGCTACTAACATGAGCAAATTCGAGAGCAAGAGCTTAGAAAAATTACCTTCTCAGACAGTGATCAATCCAAGAGAGAATGCTAGTGCAATCACTTTGAGAAGTGGAAAGCAATTACAAGTTCCACAAAAAAGGTCACAAACTAATGAAGGGGATGACACCACTTCCACCATGAACAAAACATCATCTTCTAAGGTAGACCTTAAAACTCAAATTCCTTCATATGTTACTCCTCCACCTTTTCCTAGCAGATTTGCAAAATCAAAGAAGGAGGAACAAGAACAGGAAATCCTGGAAACTTTTCGCAAGATCGAGGTAAATATACCACTTCTGGATGCTATTAAGCAAGTACGTCGTTATGCAAAATTTCTCAAGGAGTTATTTACCAACAAGAGAAAGTTGAAGGGAAATGAGAAAGTAAGCATGGGGGAAAATGTTTCAGCTGTACTACAAAGAAAAATTCCTCCGAAATGCAAAGATCCAGGTACGTTCACCATTCCATGCACCATTGGTAATACCAAGTTTGAAAGAGCTATGTTAGATTTAGGAGCATCTATTAATGTCATGCCATATTCTATTTATGTTTCTTTGAATCTTGGACCTCTTGTGGAAACTGGTATTGTAATTCAACTTGCTGATCGTTCTAATGCATATCCTAAGGGAGTTGTAGAAGATGTGCTTGTGCAGGTGAATCAATTGGTATTTCCAGCAGACTTTTATGTTCTTGAAATGGAGGATGAGACATCTCCCAATCCAACACCGATTCTTTTGGGGAGACCATTCTTGAAA
>SNVD02005652.1:0-10555 GCA_013180625.2 Boswellia sacra
ATAAGAGACAGGCCTTACACCATTACAAGAAGAGAAACTCATTCGAGTGCTTCGAGATCACAAAACAGCCATTGGGTGGACAAATGCTGACATCAAAGGTATTAGCCCAGCCATATGCATGCACCGTATCTTATTAGAAGAAGGATCCAATCCCACTTGAGAAGCACAGCGGAGGTTGAATCCTCCAATGATGGAAGTTGTCAAGAAAGAAATCCTGAAATTGTTAGATGTGGGTGTGATTTCTCCAATTTCGGATAGCAAGTGGGTAAGTCCAGTCCAAGTCGTTCCAAAGAAATCTGGTGTTACGGTGGTTAAGAATGACAATAATGAGCTAGTTCCCACTCGTATCCAAACCGGGTGGCGAGTTTGTATTGATTATCGAAAGCTCAATTCTGCAACTCGCAAGGATCATTTTCCTTTGCCATTCATTGATCAAATGCTGGAGAGATTAGCAGGTCATTCTCATTATTGTTTTCTTGATGGCTATTCAGGATATAATCAGATTGTCATTGCCCCTGAAGATCAAGAGAAAACTACATTTACCTGCCCATTTGGTACATTTGCGTATCGACGCATGCCGTTCGGTCTTTGCAATGCCCCTGCCACTTTCCAAAGGTGTATGGTAAGTATTTTCTCTGATTATGTTGAGAACATCATTGAAGTATTTATGGATGACTTTAGTATTTTTGGTGATTCTTTTGATAAATGCCTTGATAACCTTACACTTATACTTCAAAGATGTATGGAAACGAACCTTGTTCTGAATTGGGAAAAATGTCATTTTATGGTAGATCAGGGTATAGTTTTTGGACATGTTATTTCTGCTAAGGGTATAGAGGTTGATAAATCCAAGATAGATCTTATATGTTCCTTACCAGCTCCCACAAGTGTGCTGGATATTCGTTCGTTTCTTGGTCATGCAGGTTTTTATCATAGATTCATCAAAGATTTCTCGAAGATAGCATTGCCCCTATGCAGATTATTACAGAATGACGTGGCCTTTGAATTTGATGAGAAATGCAAAGAGGCATTTGAGAAACTGAAGGAACTCTTGACTTCAGCTCGAGTAATCCAATCTCCGAATTGGAATCATCCATTCGAGATCATGTGCGATTCAAGTGACTACGCTGTGGGTGCTGTTTTGGGTCAACGAATTGGCAAAATTCCACATGCCATTTACTATGCATCTCGGACTTTAAATGATGCTCAACTTAATTATTCCTACCACTGAGAACGAGCTGTTTCTAGCGTTTATTTTAGCTTTAGAAAAAGTTTCGATCTTATTTGATTGGTCTAAAGTTCAACAGTTTATTCTGATCATGCAGCTTGTGTCTTGCTCACAAAGAAAGATGCAAAACCCAGGCTTATCAGGTGGATCCTCCTTTTACAGGAATTTGACTTGGAGATCAAAGATAAGAAGGGAAGTGAAAACTTAGTTGCAGACCATCTTAGTCTCATTGTCCATGACGAGGATGTACTGCCATTACAAGAAAGTTTTCCGGATGAACAATTGCTGTCTCTCCATGTAGCAGCCCCTTGGTATGCAGATATTGTTAATTACTTAGTTACCAAGAAGCTACCACATGACTTGACTCGAGCTCAAAGAGACAAGATCAAAAACATTGCCAAGTATTACATCTGTCTCTTATACACATCTAGATGTGTATAAGAGACAGATCAAGTGATAAGAAGGTGTGTTTCTGAATCTGAATTTAATTCAATTTTGACCTTCTGTCATTCTTATGCATGTTGCGGTCACTTCGGACCAAAAAGAGCAGCCCTGAAAGTTCTTGATTGTGGATTCTACTGGCCATCATTGTTCAAAGATGCATATCTATTTTGCAAAGCTTGTGACCCTTGTCAAAGGACAGGTAATTAAAGTGCCAAAAATCAAATGCCACAAACCCCTATACTTGTTTTTAGTTTTTGATGTGTGGGGTATTGGATTTCATGGGTCCTTTTCCTTCATCTTTTGGTAAGGTTTACATTATACTTGCTGTGGATTATGTTTCTAAATGGGTGGAAGCAAAAGCTACGAGAACTAATGATTCTAAAGTTGTTGTAGATTTTGTGAAATCTAACATTTTTGTGAGATTTGGAACACCAAGAGCCATGATTAGTGACAGAGGGACACACTTCTGCAACAAATCATTTGAAGCCTTGCTCAAGAAATACAACATCACTCAAAAGGTGTCTACTGCATATCATCCACAAACTAGTGGTCAAGTTGAAGTTTCCAATCGGGAGGTCAAGTCCATTCTCGAGAAGACGGTGAATCCGAATCGAAAATATTGGAGCCTACGATTGAATGATGCACTTTGGGCATACCGAACTGCTTACAAGACACCTATTGGTATGTCTCCGTATAGGTTAGTCTATTGTAAGCCATGTCACCTTCCAGTAGAGCTCGAACACAAAGCATGGTGGGCAGTAAAGCTTTGTAACATGGAGATGGATGCTGCTGGAGAACAAAGGAAGCTTCAACTGCAAGAATTTGAAGAACTTAGAAATGATGCCTATGAGAATTCCAGAATTTACAAGGAGAGAACTAAGGCATTTCATGATAAAATGATCTCCAGGACGAATTTTGAAGTGGGACAGAAAGTTCTTTTATTTCATTCTCGCCTCAAGTTATTTCCAGGTAAATTACGATCTCGATGGATTGGACCTTTTGTTATTACAAATGTTTTTCCTCATGGTGCAGTGGAAATCAAGAGCTTAAAAACGGACAAAGTATTCAAGGTGAATGGGCACAGGTTGAAGCCATACTATGAGAATTCAGTGATGCAAGACATCGAGGAGGTACCTCTCTACGAGCCAACTTATCTTGATGGGTTAGGACAGATAACGTCAGGCTGAGCACGTTAAACCAAGCGCTTATTGGGAGGCAACCCAATGTTTTTGAAATATAAATAAAAAGAGACAAAGAAAAGAAGGTAGTATTGATCAATTTTGGTGTTTCGAGGAGATTCCTCTCATGGGCTATTATAATTGATCAGGTTTTATCTCTCTTTGCCATTTGTCTCATTTGCTTTGTTGTTTATTTTTGACTTTCATTTGCTCTTGTGTTTTTTTTTCTTTTATGTGTCTCTATTTTCTTTTCTTTTCTTTTCTTTTCTTGTGTTTAATTTGATTATTCCGTGCTTCGAGTTCAATTGTGCAACAGCTTGAGGAAACATTCAAACGGGAGTTGAAGCCATTGTTCGAAGGTTTGAAACGTGCATATCTGGGAGAAGAACAAACTCAATCGCATTATCGGTAATATCTCTCCTTTTCTTCTCTTCATGGATGCTGATATCTTTCTATCGAACCTTCGTAAATATTTCCCTTCACTTCCTCAAAATGCTGTGTTTAAAATTTGTAAAGTACGGATGACTAGACTTTGGGCATTGATGCTCCTAAATGTGCCTGCTGATATCCGATGGCTTATCGAAGCCAAGGTGAGATTGTCCGGTGAGTCGGACATTAATCTCGCAAAAAACATGCCTGGTCTAGGAAAGAGCTACTACGCCAAGAGGCGAAGAGCGAAAAGGTTACAAGTATGTTATAAATGTGCTAGATGGAATTGTAACCAGACTTGTCGTTCATTAGGTTTTGTGTCCAGGAATAGAGAAGATAAACTTTCATTTATTAAGATGGTTTGAGTAATGAGTCGCTGGATAATGTTTTGTTAACTCTCGAGTCACATTCTTGTGGACTTGTTCAGCTTGAATTGCTTAATCTATGGACACAATTTCGTGATGAATTGCAGTGTTATAGTCTAGGAAATCTGACTAAAAACGACCCTGTTTGCCAGTTTATAAGAAAACTGGATGGGAAGCAAATCCCCGACTCATAGAAGGCGTTTCAGCCGTTACTGGACTAAAACCAGAGGAAGATGTGAGCCACAATCACAACTACTTGTATATTTGAATGTGTGTTGTTATTGTCAAATTTTTTTTCTTGTTCGTTTGATCTGATTATCAATGTTGTTTTTGTGTTGTTGTTGTTTGTTGATTTTGTTTGTTTTAATTTCAATTTTTCTTTTTGACAAACCATATGACTACCCTTTAGCATAAGTACACGTGGGAGACAAGTGTGGAGGTTTTGTCAACCTCCACCGAAAGGGTATCTCTATTTTTTATGCTTCATGTGGGAGACAAGTGTGGGGGTTTTGTCAACCCCCGCCGAAAGTGGATCTCCATTTTCCATGCTTCACGTGGGAGACAAGTGTGTAGGTTTTGTCAAACCTCGCCGAAAGCATATCTCATTTTTTCAAATCTTGGGGCGATAAATCTGCATGAGCAACCCCCACCGAAAGTATGTCCCCATGTGTCAAAATTTGAGAGTTTTATGTGTGTATATATACATTCTGCATGTTTTCATATGTCATTCCATAACCTGTCTTGCAATTGAAAAGCCTAATATCTAACGTGTCGTACACAAGATTAGAGCACTTGTAGAAATGGAGAAAACACCAATTCGGCGATTCCGCAATATATGCGTATTTTGCGGATCGCAATTTGGTAAAGATTGAGAGTTTACCACAGCAGCTCTTGATCTTGGTAGGACATTAGCTGCGAGGGGTATTCATTTGATTTATGGAGGGGGTAGTCTTGGGTTAATGGGGTGTGTGTCTACAGCTGCATCCTTGGGAGGAAGTAAAGTTCTCGGCATTATCCCTAAACCATTAGCTGTGCGAGATATCGTAGGCAACACAATCGGGGAAGAGTTACAAGTCCTGTCTCTTATACACATCTAGATGTGTATAAGAGACAGGTTGTTAAGTCCGATGCATTTATAGCTTTGCCGGGTGGTTATGGTACATTAGAGGAGATATTTCAAATCACCTCTTGAGCACAGCTAAACATCCATCGGAAACCCATTGGTTTGTTAAATGTTAATAATTTTTTTGATGGTTTGTTGTCCTTTCTTGATCAAGCTTTAGAAAAAAATTTCATCTCACCGTCAGCAAGGCAAATGCTGGTTACAGCTTCAACTGCAGGAGAGTTTATTGACAAACTACAAGAATTCGTCTATTCACCTGTTCCAACAATGGCTCGGATAAATTGGTTTGGAGAAGGCAACAAAAGGCGTCAACTGGATTTAACCCTCCATCTGTAATCTCTATTTGCTGGTTTGCTTCGTTTTTGTTTACTTTCTTTTTAGTGTGTTTATTTGAGATTCTTCATGTCGTTTCTTTTGAGCTTTTTCAGGTTATTTCTTTCGTCCCAGGTAATATTTTCTAATCTCGCTTTTTAGAGTGGTGGCTTAAAAAGTTCAAGTTCTCTTGAAACGCATTCTGGATCTCTTCAATCCATAATGGCTGAATAAGGAGGCTAACTTCTAAACTTTGTAGACCTATTCTAACTAACTTGTTTTTGTTGCTGACTTGTTGAACTTTGTTATTTTATGAGTGAGTTTAGTTTTGCGTAATTTAGAGTTGTTATGTTTTTTTATCTTTATCAGTTTTGATTTAAAAAAAAAAACAATTGTGGAAAAACCTGAGAATGGCAGAATATGGGGTTTCTTTACCCTTGAAACGCATTCTCTCGAAATAAATCTGTAGTTTGTTTTTTCATGTTGTTTGAAGTGTTTCTTACATAATAAAGGTATATAGGCTGGAAACCTTAAGTCTGCGGGCTACTGGTCCTAAGGATTGTTGAAATATACAATCTTGACTCAGGTGTACAACGCCACGTACCTCTTTTCTTGCATGTTGTGGGTCGATGATAAGATAATGATTGAATTAAGAATAACTCTAGGAAAATGATAAATGATGCATGGATCTGTGTGCTTGAAATGTTTATTGGTTTTCGCTTTGCTTTTGATGCCTTGCACAACATTGAGCACTGAGCTATTATCACTGAGTTATTTGTTCACTTAGAGAAAGTTTATGTAATTTAAATGTTTCTTCAGATTTCAATGAATTCTAGAACTTGTTTGACGGTCACTCGAGGCGAAATCCTAGACTGTGCAACATTAGGGAAATTATTTAGGCCATCTTTGGATCGGTTGAGCCTTAAGAGCCAACCTTGACTAAAATTGATCCCTAGTTACCCCTTTGAGCCTCTGTAAACCTTTTTCTTTGTTTACTCACTAAAAGATTTCCTAACCTTAATTGAATTTGTTCCAAACAGTTTATCCCTTACCTATGAGCATGTAAATCATTCGCAATTACATTTTGAGCTATGTCTGGTTTTGGGAAGTTAGTGGAGGTTGGATTATGCCATGAGCAATGCAAGTGAGTTTTATTATGTTTGTTAAAAAAAAAAGAGAAAAAAAAATCTGCACTTATCTTCCACGTACTTAAACATTGAGGACAATGTATTGTTTAAGTGTGGGGGAGTGGAATTGCAGTTAAAAAAAAGAAAAAAAAGAGTTCTATACCCTTGGGCTTTCTTAAAAAGAATGAAACAACAAAGTGTAGGGGTGTAGTTTCTTTTGCTTTCGTAAAAAAAAAAAAAAGAAAAAAGAAAAAAAAGAGAGTTCAGTGTTTTCTGAATAAGTTTGGGAGAGTCATTTGATGAATAAGAAGAATTTTTTATGTCCATGGGCTGAGCTCGCACATAATATTGAATGATTTTACTGTGTTTTTGTGGGGGGGGGGTTGGGGGGGGAAAAAAAAAAAAAATTTTTTTTTTTGCATCCTAATTATTATCCTTTTATCATACCTTCACCCAAGCCAAACGTTACAAGCTTAATAAAGTCCTACTTGATCCTTGGTGTTGTGCATGTCTACCTTAGTGGAGAGTGACTTGAAAAGCAGGCCTATGGAGTTCATTTATACACACATCTTCAATATTAAATATGATTCATTTTTATGCATAAACTCATCCGGTTACAAGTGATTAGGTGAGAATGGCTCTACACACACACACTTGAGGAATTGAAGTGAAGCGAAACTAATCTTTGAGATAAAATTCTTGATCAAGTGCATTTTTTTGAAGTTTTCCTTGGGTTATAATTAAGTACAATCTTTGAGGCCTATTTGCAAGTTGAAGCATTGGTGTGTTTTAATTTTTTCAGATTCTGTTTCGGTTTAGTTTTGTTTCGTATCATTTTAGTTGCTCGAGGACTAGCAAAGTCTAAGTGTGGGGGAATTTGATAAGTGTCTATTTATATATCATTTTCATATCAATTCGTCCATGTTTCTTTGCTATATTCGTTGGTATTTTTATGTTTTTGTGTGGTTTTGATGTTTGTAGGAGTTTTGGAGCAACTTGCACAGAAATGGAGTAAAACCCTTCATTTTCACCTCTGCTAGTCAACCATCTTCTCGGATTTAATTGTATTGATATACAAATGAACCCGATGACATATTATATACCGTTGGAAAGCTCTCGAAGTCTATTTTCTGGAGAAATTTATGGTTTATAAATCCATTCAGTGTACCAAAAGTTGTAATCAAAACAGTGTGAGATGTATAGAATATAATTCCACAAGCACTGTAGCATGTATAATACGGGGCACTGTAGCAAGTCACTGTAGCAGAGTATTTAAACACATTTTAGGGTTTTATTTTCATAACTTGAAGAGGGGAAAACGTGGAGGAGGCTGCATTTCTGGATTTCTCTCATCCCTTGGAGTTCTTGAAGGAGAAAGAAGATTTTGAAAGAGGAGGAACTACAATTCCAAGAAGATTCATCTACAAAGAAGATTTTCAAAGAATTTGCTAATTTCTTTCTTTCTTTTTCAATTCTGGAATTTCTCTGTATTGTATTTGTTATTCTGATTGAATATGTGTAACTAAATCTGAATTGGTTTGAGGGTGATTTCAAAGCCCTTGATATGGATTTTGTGAGTTGATTGTGCAAGAAATTGTTATCCAATTCTCTAATTGAAGTTGCTTGTATTTTCCCATATCTAATGCTTATGATTGCTTACTGATTGTATGTGGAATGGCCAACTGAATATAATCTGTTGTTGTCTATTGCTAGATTAGAAATCTTGATCCGTAATTGTCATGAATTTCCAATCATTAGTAGCAAAATTGTGATCAGAGATTGCAATTGTAAAATACAACCTAGGTTAAATAATCCGAACTTGTGTGATTATTGCTTAGATCAACCTATCTTTCTCATCGTAATGCTTCTATTGATTTAAACTCAGAGAGCTTGTTCTAGGTTGTTTAATGGATAGAGATTAAATAAAGAGCTTGTTTTATTTAACAACAAAGTAATGAAAGATTGGGATAACAGAGCTTGTTGTTATCTACGGTTGATAACTTCAATGCTGTAATTGGATTACAATTCTATATTAATTCACAAATTCATATCTTGTGGCAGGGAATGAACTCTTAACCAAGTGTCTCTCATTGATTTTTCACTCCATTTAACTTTGCTTTGTGTTATTCTTCATTTGCTTTCGTATTAAGTTTAGTTAATCAATCAACAAACCCCCCCTGTTTAGTTTATTATTGCTGGAAAATAACGAATTCAATTAGAATCAATCCTCGTGGGAACGATATCTACTTATCACTTTATTACTTGTGCGACTAGTATACTTGCTAGTTTCGAACGCATCAGCTGGATTTGGTGGATTTAATTCTCCACCTTTAATCATTATCTGCTGGTTTGGTTCACTTTTGTTCGCTTTCTTTTTACTGTGTTTATTTGAGATTTTTTAGGTTATTTCTTTTAACTTGTGCCCTAGGTAATATTTTCTAGTCTTGTCTTTTAGAGTGGTGGCTTAAAAAGTTCAAGTTCTCTTGAAATGTATTTTGAATCTCTTCAATCCATAATGGCTGAATACAGAGGCTTCTGAACTTTTGAGACCCATTTTAATTTACTTGTTTTGTTTACTAACTATTGGATTTTGTTGTTTTATGAGTAAGTTTATTTGTATGTAATTTAAAGTTGTTATGTGCTTTTGTCTCTATCTTGTCCGATTAAAAAAAATGTGGAAAAATTGAGAATGGCAGAATATGGGGTTTCTTTTACCCTTGAAACGCATTATACCTAAATAAATTTGTAGTCCGTTTATTTACTATTGTTTGAAGTGTCTTGTATCTTGTTTTGTTCATTCATAATAAAGGTATATTGATAGGTGTCTATTTATATATCATTTTCATATCAATTCGTCTATGTTTCTTTGCTATATTCCTTGGTATTTTTATGTTTTTGTGTGGTGTTTTATGTTTGTAGGAATTTTGGAGGAACTTGCACTAAATTAGAGTAAAACCCTTCATTTGCACCTCTGCTAGTCAACCAACTTCTCAAATTTGATTGTATTGATATACAATGAACCGGATGACATGCTATATACCATTGGAAAGCTCTTGAAGTCTATTTTCTAGAAAAATTTACAGTTCACGAATCCATTTAGTATACCGAAAGTTATGATCAAAATAGTGTGAGAAGTGTAGAATTATAATTCCAACAAATCATTGTAGTATGTTATTATACGGGATACTGTAGCATGTTACTGTAGCTATATAAACATATTTTTGGGTTTTATTTTAATAAGAGGAAAAGGGGAGAACGTATTAGAGGCCGCATCTTTGGATTTTTCTCATCTCTTGGAGTTCTTGAAGGAGAAAGAAGGCTTGGAAAGAGACAAACTCCACAATCTCTAAGATGATTTTTCATCATATTTGCTAAGCTTTTCCTTTCCCTTTCATTTTCTGGAATGTTTCTATGTTGTATTGTATTTATGACGTTTTAGAACATGTGTAACTAAATTTGATTTGGTTGAGGGTGATTTCAAAGCCCTTGATATGGTTTTTGTGAGTTGATTGTGCAAGAAATTGTTATCCAATTCTCTAATTGAAGTTGCTTATATTTTCTCATATTTAGTGCTTATGATTACTTGTTGAATAGAATCTAATTGTTGTCTATTGCAATATCAGAAATCTTGATCTGTAATTGTCTTAAATTTCTAATCATTAGTAGCAAAATTGTGATCAGAGATTGCAATTGATCAGAGATTGCAATTAGAGAATATAACCTAAGCTAAATAATCCGAGCTTGTGTGTTTATTGCTTAGATCAACCTATCTTTCTTATCGTAATGCTTACATTGAATTAAATTTAGAGAGCTTGTTCTAGGTTCTTTAATGGATAGAGATTAAATAAAGAGCTTGTTTTATTTAACAACAAAGTAAGGAAAGATTGAGGTAACAGAGCTTGTTGTTATCTACGGTTGATAATTTCAATGGTGTAATTGGATGACAATTTCATGATTAATTCGCAAATCCATATCTTATGGCAGAGAATGATCCCTTAACCAAGTTTCTCTCATTGATTGGTTTTCACTCCATTTAACCTTGTGCTGTGTTATTCTTTATTTACCTTCATATTTTGTTTAATTAATCATTCAAACCCCCCCCCAACCCCCCACCATTTAGTTTATTGTTGCTGTAAAATAACAAATTTAATTAGAAACAATCCTCGTGGCAATGATATCTTACTCATCACTTTATTACTTGTGCGACTAGTATACTTGCTAGTTTCGAACGCATCAAGTTTTTGGCACCGTTGCCGGGGATTGATTTTCTAATCGATTTGTTATTTTGTTTTTACTACTGATTCCTGATTTTTATTTTTCTTTTTTGATTGTTTGTGTAGGCTTTTATG
>SNVD02005653.1:0-10611 GCA_013180625.2 Boswellia sacra
CAATGTATTGGCCACATCCCTCATGGCCTTGTAAAATTCTGACCTTTCACCACCCTCAGGTGGGTTGGAACTTGAAGCACTTCGCGTAGGAGAACTCATTATCTAATTTTATCAATGACAAAACATAAGTGGTAGAATTCTATAACATATGAAACAGAAACACATCAAACAGTTATTCAAGGCACATGCAAGCAAACAAACATGACTCTACCCCTTCCAGACCATCTACCTCCTTTTCACAGGTCCACAGTAAAGCCTAGGCTCGATACCACTCTGTCACGCCCTAAAATCTTTTATTTGGAGACTTTAAAAGTGATTGTCTAAAGAGAGAATCTGCCATACATCCGCTGCAATGCAGCGGATGCAACCAGAGACCGCCACGTAGGCGCCACATCAGCATGTAGAGCCTACGTGGCGTATTCTAGGCCGTCCGTTGCATTGCAACGGATGTACCCAAGTCTCTCTCTTGTCTAAGAGATTAATAAAAGAATATTATCAATATTTCATTTCTATTATTTAAATATACATTACATGACTTCATTAAAACATATGAACATGTGTTCAAAATAAATTTTACCTACACTAGTAACTAATTTCAATACATAAATAGCTAGTCACATAACAAACTCTTTTATCATAAGCTAAGAGAAACAAAATCGTCCCCAAAAATCACGGTATGCATGCAGACTCTAGACTTCCTAGGAAAGCTCTAGGACATCACTAGTATGAACATCCTTCTGTGTACTTGTGGAGGGAGGGGGTGAGCATAAAGCCCAGTAGAAAAATTTTAATATTATACTAAATCATATGCATTCCACAAATATTCAATCACAAAATTAGACATCCAATAATAATAGATCAACCAATTATGTTCATTCCCACATCAAATTTATGTTCGTGTTCCCCTTGGATCCGTATACAGAACGGCCTATCTAAGGTCCAACACATCATGTTTATTATATTCGTGTTCCCCTTGGATCCATATACCAAACAGTCCATCTAAGGTCCAACACATCGTGTTTATTATATTCGTGTTCCCCTTAGATTCGTATATAGAACGACCCATCTAAGGTCTAACACTAAGAATATAACATCCGTATTCTCCTTGGATCCGTATACAAAACGGCCCATCCAAGGTCCAACAACCTTTCAATATCATTACTATGATAAATCTCAAGAAAATACAATTTTTATGCAAAATCCATGACTTTTTTGGAAGTGTACAGTCGATTTGGGGTGGTTCTATAATTTTGCTCGACACTCGACACTATTCACTATGCACTCGACCCTGTTCACTCGACATTGTTCACTCGATAGCACTGTTCACGTGACACTCGACCCTCGACACTGTTCACTCGACACTCGATAGGAAAATGTCGAGTGGTGTTGAGAGGAATGGCAGAGACTGCATTTGGCCAAGTAATTCTGTTCTATTAAGTCGGTTCTCCCATTTCCATTTCAAGAATTCGACCTCTAACTTTAAAAATTCACCAAAAATCCATTTTAACTCAAAATTCAATGAAATCAACGGCTAATTAAAGCTTAATATGTCTATTTTCCTAAACAATTGAAAAATCATGCAATTCTTTATCCAGAAAAATGCATCAACTCAATCAGCACAAGGCAGTCAGATGAACTACAACTCCTCACAAAACCATCCCTACCCCACTTCATCAACACTAAATTTTCACACATAATTCCTCATTCAACCACAACAAACAACTTGTAATAAGTAGTTTCACTCATAATTCATCATCCAAGCAACCAAGAGTTTAAGTTAAAACAAATCACATGCATAACAACCAACATCAATTTAACAATAAAATACATAACATGAAGTAAGTACAGTGTTAGAAACCCCTACTTGTTTTCCAAGCTTACATACTTCTTTGAAATTTGTTTTGTCTCTTTTCTTCTTTTCCTCCTTCTCTTCTTCTCTTCCTGGAACCGTGAACTCTTCTCTCCTTTTCTTTTTCCTTCTTCTTAATTCTAGAAAATCCTTTCTTATATAAATATAAGGCCTTGGTTCATGGGCCTAGGTCCGCCAACTTCCAACTCACTCAATCCTTTATACACAATTTCTAAATGTTGAAATATATAAATGCATATATATATATATATATATATATTAAATTTTCTTTTGAAACTCCACATCTCCACTCATGGGTAGTGGGGGAGGCGTGTAGAAGCGTAGGAGAGCACCACATCGCCTAGTAGTTAGGGCTATTAACTACATGGGCCATGTGGCACTTAGCCCATGGAAATAGGACCTAACAACTAGGGGTTTTGGTTGGTTTTTCCCTATATATATTACTAAGAAGTGGGCTAGAAACACAACACACATGAGAGGCAAGAACAGAGTGCTTACTCTAGAGAGACAAACACTTAGTGAAAGGAGTAGCTAGCGTGGGTGTAGGTGTTTCTAGCACACAAGATTGGGACGGATTGTAAATCTTTTCTTTTGAGGCAATAAAAGAAGAGTTGGAAGTCGGTGCTTCCATAAGACATTGTTGTGCAATAAAAAATTTGGTGGGTGCACAGTGCAGATTTCGGAGTAGTAGCCTCCCACACTATTTATCGAGTAGATAGCTGGTCATGGCTTAGCACTATCACAAGGCAGTCTGCATAGCAAGAAATAGACTTGTGACAATTGCCATGTTAAGTTTTTGCCATGATTAATGCATTAATTTTGTTAATTTTACTTTATTTAGTGGTGATGATTAAGTAGAAGAATGCTAGAATCATTTGATGTTAGCTTGGAAGTTGTCATGTCAAATTTAATCTTAATTTTTCCTTTTACTTAATTTTGCATTATGTGTTTGATATGGTTAAATATGGGTCATGAAATGATCTTGGATGATTAAGATTGAGATTGATGATGAGTAGACTCACAAGTGGTGATGAAGACCTCATTTTGTGACATTTGGTGATTTGATTATGATTGTGGTGAATATGTTTTGTCTTCGAAGTGTTGATGGATATGTGACCATGAGGTGGTTGGAAAATAGATGGATTTACGTTGATTTGTGGAGGATTTGTTTTCCGATGGAAGACCCTTTTTGTAGTTCATGGCACACTTGGACAATGTCAGAGTAACATTAGGATTGTTCTGATCCTAGTTTCGTTTCCTTGAATCGTTTTACTTTATGCATTTATTTTATCATCGTGAATGGGGTTTTCATCCTATCGAGCTCTTGCAACCACAACACTGTGTCAAAGCCTCTTTTGAGACTTAAGAAAATACAAACGAGCCATGGACACATCTGAAGGATGCAGTCGCCACCCAATTCTTCAATTGGGAATGAATAGGGTTAATCTGATCCCTAGCGTTGGGACCTAAACTACCTTCATCCCTTTAGAGATGGGTTTAGAAAGTTAAGTATGAGTCATTCGACCCGTCTGGATATAAATCCGGCCTCCATTTAAGAAATACGAAATAGGAATAGCTCGTGTTATTACTTAGTCTACTTAAGTGATTCTTTTTATGCACACATTTTCAATTTTATCTTTATTAGACATGTGAGGTGATTATTCAATCAATGACAATTATGAACACCCATAAAAAGAGGGAGGAGAATAGATTACATTACCTTCAAACATGGGGGGAGGGGAAGAGGATTACTTCTCTTTGTTTTTCAACAATAAAAATATTACATACATCTATTCATTATGAATTCAAATATAGAGTAAAATGGTCAATTTGAGACCCAATAAATGATGAATTCCTCACCTTCATACATGAGTCTATTCAACATGTATTGAACCTCTATTCATGCATTAAGTCATTCATTCTTAGTGATGGTCCCTCACCATCAATGTGAGTCCACCATCACTTTATAGCATCATACAATTTCATTTCTTAACATGATACATATTCAAAATAAGAGTAATCAATCAATTAAAATTGAATACAAAGCCATAATCTAATATCATGGCATTCTAGCCTAGATTTGATAATTCTATCATGGTATTCTACCTATTGTATTTCTAGCATTATTGATATGGAATCATGATATTTCTAGCCTTACATGGCGATCATGGCATATTCTAACCTAAAATTCGAACAATCAACATCAATCATAGCATCCAATGGCAACGTGATAATTCTTACCTATTATATGCTATTTCTTAGCATACATCAAAGCAAATATAAGTTCTCCTAGCATGATTCTAAGCATTTGCAAAAATAAATTTGTAAGCATGATTCTAATAAAAAAAGGGATAGCGGACTCACCACGACACGATTATCCATCTCGTTAAACAAACAAGAGTTAGAGCAATTCATAATAACCCTAACATACTTTTATGCATTAAAGTAAATCCTAACATGCTTATTCTATGCATAAATAAACCTAAACATGCTTAATTCTAAGCAAGAAAAATAGAAAAGAAGATAGGAGGGAGAAGAGAAATCTACTCTCAAGACGTACTCTTTCCGAGTTTAGAGCAATAAAACGCCTGAAAACTTTAGATTAGAAAAGACTTCTCGAATTGTTAAACATGTCTTCAAGAGAGAAGAGATGATTACTCAATAATCGATACGTTGAAAAATGTGGAAAGGGGAAGTTTATTTAAAAGAGGTTTGAAGTCGAAAAGGAAGCAATAAACAAAAAAGGAAGGTTTCTTTTAAAATTTTCCTAAAATGCGTGATCAACCGTCAGGCAGCTATAAGTAGATCGTTGGCCGTCTATCAAACAACCAAGTGGCTGTTGGCTGATAGTTGGGTGGCTATTTAACAGTTGATCAGCTGTTGGTCAATGGTCGAGCGGCTGTTTACTTTAACCCCCTTGTTTTGTCACTATGCAATGCAGTCTCTTTTGACCTTCACTTATTCGATCCCACATAACTCTTTGAATTCAACTTTAATTTACAATCCGTAAATTTCTATAAAAACTAGACATCTGTAGTTTCACAACAATATATAACTCATTATTAGATTCCTCTTCTACTAATTTTTATGATTTTTTGAAGTTACATGTTAGTTTTTAAGACCTTTCATCGATTCCCTTTCACCTTTCTATTCTTGGCCTCCAAG
The DNA here is from genome assembly GCA_013180625.2 of Boswellia sacra. Taxonomy (NCBI): domain Eukaryota; kingdom Viridiplantae; phylum Streptophyta; class Magnoliopsida; order Sapindales; family Burseraceae; genus Boswellia; species Boswellia sacra. Next base: position 5,036 of record SNVD02005653.1, read on the forward strand.
GGCATTTTGTTCATTTCTATCTCTTAACAATCATCTTTATTTCTTCATCGAGCCTCAAAAATTTAATGTCTATAGCTTACCCCTACTTGGGAGAAGTTTGTGAGACACAAAAATTGATAAAGTACTCTCACTTCATCTTTCTTTCTTTAATCTCGACATCGTTGCCTTTGTCCTCCCTCGTCTTATTAGACTTTCTTGTCATCTTCTTTCTCTCCTTCTACTTCTATAAAAGGTGTGCCCATTCGATGGTTAAAGTGTGCCCATCTAAGGGCTGGTGTGCCTATTCAAGGGCCAATGTGCCCACCTAAGGGCGTATATGCCCCTTTAAGGGCTAATATGCCCTATCTGAGGGCTGGTAAGCATTCTTATGATGCTTTAACAAAACACTCTTCAGTGCAACTACTTCCGAATGTTTATAACACTCTTCAATGCAACTACTTCCTAGTGTTTATAACACTCTTCAGTGCATCTACTTCTTAGGGTTTATAACACTCTTCAGTACGCCTCTTCTCAGGGTTTGTGCCTATCCTAAGGGCTTCAATCACTCTTAAGTGCACCCACTTCTTAGGATTTTTTGACACTTTTTAGTGTGCCTCTTCTTAGGGCTTGTGTATATTTTAAGGGCTTCAAAAACTCTTGATTGCATCTATTTCTTAAGGTTTCTTTCTAATGCATGCCCACTGGGAAGACTTCTATCATGCACTGCTTCATGGTCTTTAGAGCTTCTCATTTTTCGTACCTTTGGCAGAGTATCCTTCATACTTTCTATGACTTCTTCAGAATTTGCATTCATTGGATTTCATCCTTTTCTTTCAAGAATTCTTCTTACTTATTTGATTTGCTCCAGATTTTGCATTCAACGGGTTTCATGCCCAAGTATTCTTGTTTCTATTCTCGATTCCTAATTTACTAGAGAAAATTCATCATGTTCTAGCATTTTCGTTCTTGACTTCTTTTCATGCGTCATTGCTTTTCAATATGGATTTCTTATTATGTTGGTGATTCTTCAACTCACTCGAGATTTCTTCGTCGTTCTTGCAAGTCCCTGCAAAATATCAAACATATTTTGATAATTTAAAAAAATAATTAAAAGCTTACCTTCTATAGTGCTCTTCAACAACTCTACTCTCTAGCCTCTTAAGGTATTCTTCCCTTGTGTAGACCGATCAAGGATTCCATTCGACTGATGCTATTCTTTCTTTGTGAGTTGCTAAACTGTTGACATAGCCAGGTGCTTACCACTAAGCTGCTTCAAAGATTTTGTTGCAGTCTCAAAGCTGGTGTAAAAGTTTTTCTTTTATTTTCCTCTTTTCTCTCTTTCTTATTTTTCTCTATTTTTTCGCTTTTTTCTTTCTATTTATTTTCTCTTTCTCCATTCCTCTCTTTTTTCTTCTTTCTTTTCTCCTTTTCCTCTTCTTTTCTTCTCTCTCTTTTTTCTTTCTTTTCTTTTTCTCTTCTCCTTTTTCTTCTTTTCTTTTCTTTTTCTTTCTTTTTTTCTTTTTCTCTTCTTTTCCTTTTCCACCCCTCATCCAACAGACAGTTGGCTGGTTATCTGACTGTCGCTCAATAGTCAGTCAATAGTCAACTGGCAGTTTGATTGTCACCCAATGGTCTAGGACTTATATAAAGTCCTTTCGTCTTCGTAACGCTTCATTCACGCGGAGATTCTCTAATTTTTGTCCTATTTGCTTTCGGTTTTCTCCTGCATCTTCATCTTGACTTCTTTTCTCCAATGGCAAGCCATCCAGTTCATCTTGACTTGAATGAGAGCGATCTGGTCTGAAAATCAACATTGAAGGGTATTTCGAAAGACCAAGAGGTGCCTGTTGTATATGATGTGGCTTACCAAATAATCAACCTGGTATGTAGTTTTTCTCAATCTTCATTTCTCTATTTTCTTAGAATTTTCTAGGCATATCTTCATGTAGAGACTTCAATTTCTTGTTTTAGAACTATCATGAGAATGGGATATATAGGTCATTTTCTGGAGCCTCTGGTTGGTTTTTAGAAATAGAGAATAAAGCTATTAGGAAAAGGATTACTGCTACCAGGTTTCATGAGTTTATCACTTGTCTTCTGCACACTTTTCTATATATTGATCATCGAGCGTTAGCCGCCTTGTGCGAGAGGTGGATGAACATGACCCACACATTTCATCTTTCGATTGGTGAAATAACTATCACACTCTTAGACATTATTGCACTGACCGACCTTCCATGTGACGGCGAGACAATTCCTATTGATGCTTTAATCGCAGACTCGAGAGATCAGTAGAACCTGATCCAACAACTTCTTAGTTGTGAGGTGAAGGTCAAGAATAATGTTGCGATTTGATATGCTCCTCTGTATGAATACTAGAAGTAGAGATCCAACCTAACTCCTGTCGAGGTAGACCAATATGCATGCAGCTTCATCGTGTACCTGCTCGATATGATGCTCTTTGCCAATGTGTCAAACACCACCTTCTTGACTCTACTTTCGACCCTTCTGGATCTTGATTGAGTGAGAGATTTCGATTGGGGTCGTGCTGCTCTCAACTAGCTATACTTCAATCTGGATCGTGCTTGTCAAGGCATTGCTAGGATTATTGGGTTTGCTCCGCTTTTGAAGGTAACTTCTTTCTTTTTTATACCTTCGTGTTTTATCTGTATGATTTTCATGATGTGGGCATATGAGTTAGGAGTTTTGCCTTCCCCACTTCCTGCTTGTGAGGATTCTTCCTTCCCACAAATGAAAAGGTGGGTTGCACATCGTGTAAAGCTTTAGAGATCTCATGAGCTGGACTTCTTCTGCGATTACATCCACACGATGATCTAGGACAAGGTAAAAGACACTACAGTCAATATTTTCATTTATATCACAATCTTACCATGCCTCTTTGTTCTTCGCAAATTCATTCTCAATGGTGGGAACGTAAGGAGAACTGGTCTACAGCTATGATGATCGATTCCCCACTCATTTACTACTGCATCCTCTTTCCTTGCATTAATATCATGATGTGGTACTTGGGTGATCGTGTGTGGGATTGGTGCGAAGGCCCATCACGTCATATGATTCCTCCTCTACCACTGATTTTGATGACTACTGATTTGACTATGGATCCAGATATGTCAGATTACACTACCAGGCTTCACTTGAACACGGTCGAGTTCCCATAGATGACGGCTTCTTATGTCGATTGGGTTCGGTCTACCATATTACACACTAGGCCTAACCAATCCGCTGATGAGGCTCCTTATCTACTTGTAGTGTCTAGTCACACTTATAGTTCTTTTGCTCGTTGTGGGAAGAGATCGAGAGCCTCCTTTACCAGTGCTGACACATCGACTTCCTTTTCCATTTTCGCTTAGCAGCCTCATTCACCGCCAGCTACTCTAATTGTTCAAGCCGGTCATGTGATTGGTAACCTCCAGGCTTACCCCAACAATGTTGTCTATACATGGGATGATAATGGACTAATCAACAGCCATGTGATCACTGAGGGTACTTTACCTGATATTGATGTGACGTTTGTAAAACATACCCATGAAAAGTAGCCTGCATGTAAAAAACTTGTTCCATAAAAGATCGTGGTACCTGCATCACATTGCATCTTTATTAATGACTAATTATAGAGTGACAGGAGGTTGCTCATCTATAGCAAGAGGTTGAGCATATTCAAGCTCAAGTTGTTGCCGTCTCTTTTGATGTTGACGATGAGGGCGATGAGTGAAGACTATCACCATCAGCTTCTTTTATTATTTCTTTCGTTCATTTTGTTTACATGTATGAACTCTTATGTTGCACAATTAGGATGTAAACATCTTTCAAAGACTTAGTGAAAATCTTCTGTTTCAGCTTCATGTACTATGCATATTTACATCAAATTTGTTCATATTTATTTCTACATAATCATTTATTCAATTTTGAATAAAATTACAAAATCTAGAGATTTTGCACTCAAAATCGCTCGTTAATGTGTGTTTCGAAAGTCGAAAGGTTGTGCGAGAGGAGGGCCAATGGGCTATTTAGCTGTAATAACTATCAACGACTGTCAGAGAATCGACCAGCCATTCTGGTAGCATATTTCCCTCTTTCTTTCCATTTTTGCATCGTTTTATGCATTATTTAGGTGCTCTTCCTCTTCAATGTTCCTCCATACCTTTTCTCTCATTTTTTAAGATTTTTTTCACACTCATCCATGCTTCTTCATGCTTTTCAACATGTTTGAGGCCTCTCTCAGGATCCTCTAGCCTTTTTTAAAACCTTCGAAGGATGACAATTGGAGACAACCTCTATTGTCTAAAGTCTCTTCGTCATGTAAAGCCTGACGTCTATTTTTTTAAAGAATGTACGACCTTTTGGGATCCTTATGATCATGTCTTTCACTTTAATGGGCAAGAACTTTGCCCTCTGCATGAGGAATTTTTTGCCATGCTCGATTGTCACTCATCTAATTCTGAGAGCATCATTCTACCTATAGTGCAAACACCATCGTTGTGAGATCTTTCCCATTTCTTTGACTTCTCGGTTTTTACCATAGGTATTCACAACATTATAGTCTATCATGCCTTCGCTCAAATTGATGGACAGGACCTCTGTAACACCCTAAAGTTTACTAATGATTATGATACTTTTATGTTACCATATATATATGTGTTGGGTATAGGTGTTGTAATAAAATAAGGATTGGAGGAGGTGATTGAAAGAATTAAGGAAATGAGGGACTGAATTGTGTTTTTTCCCTTCGTGTTTATCTGTATAAACCCCCTAGACTCTAAAAAGAGCCATTTTTCTTCCCCCTTTCTCTTTGAAATGTCCAGCAGCTTCTCTCTCTATTTCCCTCAATTTTGTCATGGAATCAAGAGGAGAGGAAGGAAACAAGAGTCCAAGAGGTAAAGATTCACTCCTTTATCTCTAGCTCTAGCCATGCCCATGCAATTAAGTGATGGTTTATTGTTGTTTGTGATATTTCATGTTAGGGATATGCTGTAAATGGCTAGAAAAACATGAATTAGAGTGAATTCTGGAAGAATTTAAAGTTTTGATGATGTTAGGAAGCGAGAAGTAAAGTATGAGCATGAATTCTGCAGAGTTATTTTCCTGAACAGTGCTAAGTCCGAAAATTCCCATAAATTCTATGGTTGTTTGCTGACTCTGAAATTTTTATATAATAAACTAGACACATCAAGGAGTTTATATAATTTTTATTCACTTAAAATTCGTAGTGTCTGAATTGTAATGAATTTCTGAAGTTCTAGTTTGAAATTGTGAATTCCCCTGTTTTAGAATAGTACATGGGGAATGAACTCAATTTGAGGGGGCAAATCTTTGTAAAATTTCTTCATTTTTAATATGAAAACCCTTGGATATGTTTTTTGTTATACTATAAATTTTCATGATTTTTGAAGTTGTGTATGAATTTTTTTGAATTTCTAAAACTGGACTTAAAGAATTGTGAATGATAATTTATAGAACAGAGCATATGGAGGAAATTTCATTTGACTAACTTAGACTCCTTAGAAAATCATGATTTTTGGTGGAATGACTCTTATATGTGTCTAGTTCTACACTGAAAAGTTTGGTAGAGATTTGAT
>SNVD02005655.1:0-10559 GCA_013180625.2 Boswellia sacra
GCTTGTGATTGTTCATCATTATTATTCTTTTGATTGCATCTTTGATAAATTCTAATTTCATCTTCTTCACCTTTTTTTTCAAAGAAAGAGTGAACTAATTTTGATCTTTCAAGAAAAGTTTTCTAAATCCGTTTTGATAAATAAAAACCCAATTCACCCCCCCTCTTGGGTTGCCATACATGGGTCAACAAGTGGTATCAGAGCAAGGTTGCTCAATTTTTTAAATCTTAATCGATTTTTGAGCTATGGCAACTTTTAATTCAACTTCATATGTTGAGGGATTTTCTATCTCTTGACCTCCATTTTTTAATGGAAGTGATTACTCTTATTGGAAAACTAGAATGAGTATTTTCTTGAAATCTTTTGATTATGATTTGTGGTCTATTGTTTGGAAGGACCTTTTGTTCCTACCAAAATTGAAAATGGGGAATGCATGCTTAAAGAACCTAAAGAGTTTAGTGAAGATGATAAAAGAAATTGAGTTTGAATGCTAAAGCTATGAATGTGTTATATTGTGCTCTAGATAGAAATGAGTTTAATAGAATATCTACTTGTTCTACGGCACAAGAAATATGGCACACACTTGAAGTTACTCATGAAAGAACTAGTCAAGTTAAAGAATCTAAAATTAGTATGCTAGTTCATAGTTATGAGCTTTTTAAGATGAAATCGGATGAATCAATTTCTGAAATGTTTACTAGATTTACGGATATTGTCAATGGTTTGAAATCTCTTGTTAAATCTTATTCTAATGTTGAAATGGTAAGAAAGATTCTTAGGTGTCTACCAAAATCTTGGGAACCAAAGGTGACGGCAATTCAAGAAGCAAAGGACCTCACCAAACTACCATTAGAAGAACTTATGGGTTCTCTCATTACTCATGAAATCATCTTAAAGGAGAATGAAGAAGAAGATTGCGATGTGGCAAACATGTGCTTCATGGCTTTAAGAGAAAATTAGATAAGTATTCTAAATCATGATCCTAAGCTTTCATATGATGAATTACTTGAAGCATTCCAAAATTTACATGTGCAAGTTGATGAACAAAATTCAAAAATCAATGCTTTCAAAAAGAAGTCAAAAATCATGTTATCTCAATTAGAAGAGTTGATGGAAATAAATGAAGCTTTAGAAAATGAAAATGAAATTTTAAAGCAAAAAGATTTTGAAAGTTTGGAAAGTCAAATACATTTATTAAAAACTGAAAATGACATTTTAAAACAAAAGGATTTTGATACATTGGAGAAACAAAATGCTATTTTGAAAAAGGAAAATAATGACTTAAGAAATATTGTTGATAGTTTTACAAAAAGCACAAAAAATTTGAATTCTATGTTACAAAACCAAAGGTGTGTTTTTGATAAAAGAGGCTTAGGATATCAAACTCATAAAAATCAAAAGTATTTTAAAAATTATTTTGCTCATGCATCTTTTAGGAATAATCCTAATCATTCATGTACTTATTGTGGAAGTAAAAGACATAAAGTGTATTCTTGCTATATTAGGAAAAATCCTAATCTAAAACAAATATGGGTTCCAAAAAGTACCATAACTAACCCCTAAGGACCCAAGAACATTTGGGTACCAAAAAGTCGCTCTTTTAATGTTGATTGTAGAGACAAAGGAGTGGAAAACACAAGTGGTACTTAGATAGTGGATGCTCAAGGCATTTGACCGGAGATGCCTCCAAGTTCTCAAGATTAATCATGAAGAAAGGAGGATATGTGACATTCGGTAATAATGCCAAAGGAAGGGTAATCGGACATGATGATATTGGTAACCCTCTTCACTTATTATTGAAAATATTTTGCTTGTTAATGGTTTGAAACATGATTTGATTAGCATTAGTCAATTGTGTGATAAGGGATATTTTGTTACTTTTGAGCCTAATAGATGTGTGATTAAGGATGTTAGTAACAATAAGACATTATTTGTTGTTAATATACAATTGATATTGATGTTAATGATCATGTAGAAAATTGTTTCATTGTTAATCATGATACTTGGTTATGGCATAGAAGGTTAGGTCATGCTAGCATAGACACAATTTCAAAAATTTCTAAAAATGATTTGTTGATGGTCTTCCAAAAATAAAATTTGAAAATAACAAGATTTGTGATGCTTGTCAATTTGAAAAACAAGTGAGAACTTTTTTAAACAAAATTTTTTTTTCAACAAATAAACCCCTTAGTCAAGATAGATTTTGCATAATTAGAAAAGAATTAGACATATTGGATATACTTAATTTTGCTTTTATATGATAATCTTTGAATGGTAGCATATGTTAAGGGGGAGAATATATTTAGGGGGAGTAGTTAATTTGATTACATCTTTTTGATGATAACAAAAGGGGGAGAAATGGTGGATTGCTTATATTCATAACAAGTGCCAATTTTTTGTTTATTCTTGATTTTATTTTCATTCTTTATTTTAGATATTATTTGAAAGTAATCAATGGTTTGTCATCATCAAAAAGGGGGAGATTGTTAGCTCTAAGGCTACATGATAATTTTGATGATAACAATACACATTGATTAATTGTGATTTACTAACATGTTTATTTATGTGCAAGAGTAATATCATTGAAATAATTGTAAAATCAAGAAAAGGCTTATTAAAATGAAGTCTTGAAGCTAAGGAGAAGACTACATTTTAAAGGCACCAAAGTTTAAGAATAAGGTTTGATTCAAGGAATGTGACACATGAGCAATGTTCAATCAATTGGTCATATATTTCTCTAAAGATGTCCAAATGATGTGATTCTTTAGCCTTTGGAAAGCTTACTCAATTTATAACATTTCATATGTTTCAAAGAAATTCGAATTTCAAGTGTAAGGTTGTCCAAATCATCATGCAAGTTGAAAGACAAATGGAAGCATCTGACATGAGCACCGAATACTCCTTTGGACATATCTTGAGCTAGAAAAATCAAAATGACTTGATTCTTGCGGCATTGGAAAGACGACTTAATGAGGAACATTTCATATGTTTTGAAAAAATTCAAATTTCAAACAGAAGGCCGACATAATTGACATGCAATTTGATGGACTGACACAGAGAAGAAAAATCAACTCACATGAGCACCGAATGGTGTTTTGGCCATATCTTAAGATAGAGATATTGAAATGCTTTGATTCTTAATGTTTTGGAAAGCTTATTCAAATATGAAGATCTTTTATGTTTTGAAGAAATTCAAATTTCAAACGGAAGGCTAACAGAATTATCATTCAAGTCGGTGGACTGACACATGGAGGAAAAATCAAGTCACATGAGCACCGAATGGTGTTTTGGCCATATCTTGAGCTACAGATATCCAAATGACTTGATTCTTGATGCGTTGGAAAGCTTATTCAAACATAAAAATCTTTTATGTTTTGCAAATTTTCAAATTTCAAAACAGAACATTGACAAAAATGGCAGACAACATTACGGTTTTTATGGTGGGCAAAAAATTTGGAGTTGGTGTCTTCACTTGACTAAGTTCATCCCATTTGCCTATAAAAGGAGCCCTTCTCCCATGCATTCAACAAGAGAGCAAGAGAAGTATTCTATCAAGCAAAAAAACAAGAGAAATATCAAGTCTAGAGAGCTTTAATATTCTTTATCTACTCTTTGAAGAGAGTTGTACTTTTGTTGTAAAAATTACTTTGTTCTTGTATTGTGGTGAGAGTGAGATCTTCTTGTAAAGGATAAAAGTTATCCTTGAGAGAACTCTTTCCTTGGTGAGTTTGTTCATCAAGAAGAACTCTTGGTGTGGTGTTATCAAGAGTTGAAGAAAGTTGCCTTGGTGAGGTTGTTCATCAAGAAGAACTCTTGGTGTGGTGGTATCAAGAGTTGAAGGAAGTTGCCTTGGTGAGGTTGTTCATCAAGAAGAACTCTTGGTGTGGTGTTATCAAGAGTTGAAGGAAGTTGCCTTGGTGAGGGTGTTCATCAAGAAGAACTCTTGGTGTGGTGTTATCAAGGGTTGAAGGAAGTTGCCTTGGTGAGGTTGTTCATCAAGAAGAACTCTTGGTGTGGTGTTATCAAGAGTTGGAAGAAAAAGTCTTGGTGAGGTTGTTCATCAAGCAAGTTGTAAAAATTCTACAACTTAGTGGAAAGCTTAGCTCGTGGAGCTAGGAGCCCGTGGACGTAGGCAAAGTTTGCCGAACCACGTAAATTGAGTTTGCAGTCTCTCTATCCCTTTCCTCTTTATATTTACTTGCACTTGTGATTGTTCATCATTATTATTCTTTTGATTGCATCTTTGATAAATTCTAATTTCATCTTCTTCACCTTTATTTTCAAAGAAAGGGTTAAATAATTTTGATCTTTCAAGAAAAGTTTTCTAATTCCGTATTGATAAATAAAAACCCAATTCACCCCCCCTCTTGGGTTGCCATACCTGGGTCAACACTTTCTCCTTCAAAAACTCCAGGAGATGAAAGAATTCCAGAGCTGCAGCCTAATTCATGTTCTCCCCTCTTCAAGTTGTGAAAATAAAACCCTAAAATGTGTTTAAATACTCTGCTACAGTAACGTGCTACAGTGTCCCGTATTATACATGCTACAGTGATGTGGTGGAATTACATTTCTACACTTCTCACACTGTTTTGATTACAACTTTCGTAACACTGAATGGATTCATAAACCGTAAATTTCTCCAAAAAGTAGACTTCGAGAGCTTTTCAACGGTATATTATATGTCATCGGGTTCATTGTATATCAATACAATTAAATCCGAGAAGATGGTTGACTAGCAGAGGTGAAAATGAAGGGTTTTACTCCATTTTTGTGCAAGTTGCTCCAAAACTCCTACAAACATCAAAAACACACAAAAACATAAAAAATACCAAGGAATATAGCAAAGAAACATGGACGAATTGATATGAAAATGATATATAAATAGACACTTATCAAATTCCCCCACACTTAGACTTTGCTAGTCCTCGAGCAACTACGATAATATGAAAAAAAACTAAACCGAAACAGAATCAACAAAAAATTAAAACACACAAATGCTTCATCTTGCAAATAGGCCTCAAAGATTGTACTTAATTATAACTCAAGGAAAACTTCAAAATAATGCACTTGATCAAGAATTTTATCCGAAAGATTAGTTTCACTTCACTTCAATTCCTCAAGTGTGTGTGTGTAGAGCCATTCTCAACTAATCACTTGTAACCCGAATGAGTTTATGCATAAAAATGAATCATATTTAATATTGAAGATGTGTGTATAAATGAACTCCATAGCCCTGCTTTTCAAGTCACTCTCCACTAATGTAGACATGCACAACACCAAGGATCAAGTAGGACTTTATTAAGCTTGTAACGTTTGGCTTGGGTGAAGGTATGATAAAGGATAATAATTTGGCTCAAATCACCCCCAAACACATAAATCATTCAAGACTATGTAGAGCTCAACCCTATAACACAACTTCATTTCAATTCACCAGGTTACTCCCCCAAACTTATTTAGAACACTAAATCTTTTTTTTTTTTGCACAAAACAAAAGAAAACTACACCCCCACACTTTGTTGTTCCATTCTTTTTAAGAACACTTAAGGGTATAGATCTCTTATTCTTCTTCTTTTTTTTCTTTTTTTTCTTTCTTTTTCTTTCTTTTTTTTTTATTTTATTACACTTCCCCTCCCCCACACTTAAACAACACATTGTCCTCAATGTGTAAGTACGTGGACGATAAGTACAGATTGTCTTTTTTTTTCTTTTTTTTTTTTTACAAACATAAGAGAACTCACTAGCATTGCTCATGACACATCCCAACCTCCTCTAACTTCCCAAAACCAGAACATAGCTCAGAATTTAATTGTGAATGATCTACATGCTCATAGGTAAGGGACAAACTGTTTGGAACAAATTCATTTGAGGTTAGGAAATCTTTTAGTGAGTTAACAAAGAAAAAGGCTTACAAAGGCTCAAAGGGGTAACTAGGGAACAAATTCAGTCAAGGTTGGCTATTAAGGCTCAAACGGTCCAAAGATGGCCTAAATCATTTCCCCAATGTTGCACAGCCTAGGATTTCGCCTTGATGACCATCAAACAAGTTCTAGAATTCATTGAAATCTGAAGAAACATTTAAATTACATAAACTTTCTCTAAGTGAAAAAATAACTCAGTGGTAATAGCTCAGTGCTCAATGTTGCGCAAGGAATCAAAAGCAAAGCGAAAACCAATAAACATTTCAAGCACATAGATCCATGCATGATTTATCATTTTTCAAGAGTTATTCTTAATTCAATCATTATCTTATCATCGACCCACAAAATGCAAGAAAGAGGTACGTGGCGTTGTTACACCTGAGTCAAGATTGTATATTTCAACAATCCTTAGGACCAGTAGCCCGCAGACTTAAGGTTTCCAGCCTATATACCTTTATTATGAAAGAACAAAACAAGAAACAAGACACTTCAAACAACATGAATAAACAAACTATAGATTTATTGAGAGAGAATGCGTTTCAAGAGTTAAGAAAACCCCATATTCTGCCATTCTCAGGTTTTTCCACAATGTTTTTTTTTTCGAATCGAAATTGATAAAGACAAAAACACACAACAACTCGAAATTACATAAAACTAAACTTACTCAGAAAATAATAAAGTCCAACAAATCAACAAACACAAACAAGTCAGTTAGAATGGTTCTAAAAAGTTTAGAAGTTAGCCTCCTTATTCAGCCATTATGATTAAAGAAATCCAGAATGCGTTTTAAGAGAACTTGAACTTTTTAAGCCACCACTCTAAAAGCCAAGATTAGAAAATATTACCTGGGGTGAAAGAAACAACCTGAAAAAAAAAAACTCCTAAACTCAATAAAACACAATAAAAAGAAAGCAAACGAAAATGAAGCCAACCAGCAGATAGAGATTACAGATGGAGCGTTAAATCCAGTTTACGCCTCTTATTGCCTTCTCCAAACCAATCTATCCGAGCTATTGCTGGATCAGGTGAATAGACGAATGCTTGTAATTTGTCAATTAACTCCCCTGCAGTTGAAGCTGTAACAAGGATTTGCCTCGCCGACTGTGGATGAAGTTTTTTTCTACTGCTTGATCAAGAAAAGACAACAAACCATCAAAAAAATTATTGACATTTAACAAACCAATGGTTTTTTTATGGATGTTTAGCTGTGCCCAAGAGGTGATTTGAAATATCTCCTCTAATGTACCATAACCACCCGGTAAAGCTATAAATGCATCGAACTTAACAACCATATGTGCAATACGCTCATGCATACTAGAGACCTGTAACTCTTCCCCGATTGTGTTGCCTACGATATCTCGTACAGCTAATGGTTTAGGGATAATGCCGAGAAATTTGCTCCCTCCTAAGGATGCAGCTGTTGACACACACCCCATTAGCCCAAGACTACCCCCTCCATAAATCAAATGAATACCCCTCGCAGCTAATGTCCTACCAAGATCAAGAGCTGCTGTTGTAAACTCTCCATCTTTACCAAATTGCGCTCCACAAAATCCGCATATATTTTGGAATCGCCGAATTGGTGTTTTCTCCATTTCTAAAAATGCTCTAACTTTGTGTAAGACAATGATGCAAGTTAGGTAATATGCTTTTCAAGTGCAAGACAGGTTATAGAATGACCTTTGAAAATATACAGAATGGATATATACACACGTAAAAGTCTCAATTTTGACACACGGGGACATAATTTCGGTGGGGGTTATTCGATGCAGATTTATTGCCCCAAGATTTGAAAAAATGAGATATGCTTTCGGCGGGGTTTGACAAAACTACACACTTGTCTCCCACGTGAAGCATGAAAAATGGAAATACACTTTCGGTGGGGTTTGACAAAACCGCCACACTTATCTCCCACGTAAAGCATGAAAAGTAGAGATATACTTTCGGCGAAGGTTGACAAAACCTCCACACTCGTCTCCACGTGTGTGTATGACATGGGGTAGTCATATGGTTTGTCCAAAAGAAAACTTGAAATTAAAACAAACAAAATCAACAAACAACAACAACAAAAAAACAACATTGATTATCAGATCAAACGAAACAAGAAAAAAAATTCTACAACAACAACACACAGAAGGCACACATTTTTCCCAAAAAAAAAAAAAAAAAAAAAATTTTAAATACAAGTAGTTGTGATTGTGGCTCACATCTTTCTCTGGTTTTACGTCCAGTAACGGCTGAAACGCCTTCTATGAGTCGGGGATTTACTTCCCATCTAGTTTTCTTATAAACTGGCAAACAGGGTCGTTTTTAGTCAGATTCCCTAGACTATAACACTGCAATTCATCACGAAATTGTGTCCATAGATTAAGCAATTCACGCTGAACAAGTCCACAAGAATGTGATTCAAGAGTTAACAAAACATTATCCAACGACTCATTACTCAAACCATTCTTAATAAATGAAAGTTTATCTTCTCTATTCCTGGACGCAAAACCTAATGAATGACAAGTCTGGTTACATTTCCATCTAGCACATTTATAACATACTTGTAACCTTTTCGCTCTTCGCCTTTTCGCGTAGTAGCTTTTCCCTAGACCAGGCATGTATTTTGCTAGATCAATATCAGGCTCACCGGACAATCTTACCTTGGCTTCGATAAGCCATCGGATATCCGCAGGCACATTTAGAAGCATCAACACCCAAAGTCTAGTCATCCGTACTTTATAAATTTTAAACACAGCATTTCGAGGAAGTGAAGGGAAATATTTACGAAAGTTCGATAGAAAGATATCAGCATCCATTGAAGAGAAGAAAAGGAGAGATATTACCGATAATGCGATTGAGTTTGTTCTTCTCCCAGATATGCACGTTTTAAACCTTCGAACAATGGCTTCAACTCCCGTTTGAATGTTTCCTCAAGTTGCTACACAAATGAATTGAAGTACGGAATAATCAAATTAAACAAAAGAAAGGAAAAGAAAATAGCAGAAACGAAACTAAAGACATATAAAAGAGATAACAACACAATAGCAAACAAAAGTCAAAAACAAGTAAAAATATATATATATATATATATAAACGAATAAGACAGATGGCAAGGAGAGATAAAACCTGGTCAATTTGATGGTCTACGAAAGGAATCTCCTCGAGACACAAAAATCGATCATTATTACCTTATTTTATTTTATTTTCTTTTTTTATTTATTTTTCAAAAACAGTGGGTTGCCTCCCAATAAGCGCTTGGTTTAACGTCCTCAGCCCGACGTTGGTTCCATCATGGGAGGATCCAATCTTCGATGTTCTTCACTAGTGGGCTTGGATCCTTCTTTCCACAAGAAATGGTGCACGCATATGGCTGGGCCTTGAATGTGAGCACTTGTCCACCCAATAGCCGTTTTGTGATCTCTAAGTACTTGGACGAGTTTCACTTCTTGTATTGGTGCAAGGCCCATTTCTATTATAATTGGCAAAGTACCCTTCTCGCCCAAGAATCCATGATTCAAATGATTTGGAAGTGACTTAAGCTCCACGGTATTGGCCTTCATCACAGAATGAAAAGTTTTTCATTAGATAAAGGCAATTCAATGTACGAAACATCATACCTATTTGTGGTGATAGCTATAGTCTCATCCAAGCTTGCCACAGCTTCCTCCACTTCTTTAGACACTTTTATCAACTTCCTCGATTCTCTGGAATTTTCTGCCCCAATGTGCTCACTAATGGCTACTTCCAATGCATCCTTGCGAGTTAACTCAAAAAGTTGTTGTGCCAAAGAATCAATAACATCAACTACAAAAACAGAATGCAAGTCACTAGGGTACCTCATTGCCTCAAAAATATTGAAACGAATCACCTCGCCATCAAACTCTATGGTCAAAGTGCCAGAATGAACATCAATCTTGATTCTAGTAGTTTTCGAGAATGGCCTCCCTAAAAGAATCGGTGTTGGATTAGGAGATGTCTCATCCTCTATTTTAAGGACATAGAAATCTGCTGGGAAAATCAATTGATTCACCTGCACAAGCACATCTTCCACAACTCTTTTGGTATAAGCATTAAAACGATCAGCAATTTGAATGGTAATACCAATTTCCGCGAAAGGTCCAAGATTTAAAGAAGCATAAATAGAATATGGCATGATGTTAATAGATGCTTCTAAATCTAACATAACTCTTTCAAACTTGGTTTTACCACTGGTGCATGGCATGGTGAACGTACCTGGATCTTTGCACTTTGGAGGAATTTTCCTTTGCAATACAGCTGGAACATCTTCCCCCACACTTACTTTCTCATTTCTTTTTAACTTTCTTTTGCTGGTGCATAACTCCTTAAGACATTCTGTATAATGAGGTACTTGCTCGATAGCATCCAGAAGTGGTATATTTACCTCGATTTTGTGAGAAGTTTCCAGGATTTCTTGTTCGTGTTCCTCCTCCTTCGATTTTGCAAATCTACGAGGAAAAAGTGGAGGAGAAACATATGAAGGAATGGGAGTTATAAGATTTACCTGAGAAGCCAGTGTTTTGTTCATGATGGAAGTGGTGTCATCTCCTTCATCAGTTTGTGATTTCTTTGGTAGGACATCTAATTGCTCTTCATTTTGCAAAGTTATCGCACAAGAATTCTCTCTTGGATTGA